>LPNX010812750.1:0-96233 GCA_001517045.1 Pseudotsuga menziesii
TGTGATGTTGTTTCTTTCAGTGATCCTGTTTTATATGCTTTTATTATGAAAAATGAAATGATATACTGATGTCTTAGTTAAGCATATGAAAATTTAACACAAACCTCCTTAGAGATAAAATGGAGAGATGATTTCATAAATATTTGCAATTTACAGTAGAACATTTGATCAAAGTGTGAAGCTCATTTATCATACTACATTCAATGTACAATCAATTATCACAAAGTATGTTGGGCCCAATCATCCCCCTCAATCTAAAAATATAGCTACAATTAAAATAGTTGTTTGAAGCACTACTCAAAATACAAGGCTTGATCGATGCTCTAAAAAGACTTCAATGGATGGTTGCATAGCATCCACATTGACATTAACATCTTCTAGCAAGGATACCCTCATTTTCTCGCACGACCAACAATCAAGGTGAATAAGTTGCATAAGAGAAAGATAATAAGGTACCTCACAAAACATTAAAACGAAAAATAACACATTTTTTTAGTTTACAAACTTTCCATAAAATACAAATGCTCATCATGTATGATTCACAATAGGAAAAATTTTAGAAACACGTAGCTCAACATATTCTTTCAAGCTTTATTTATAAATATGGATTGAACCCTAGAGGCTCCATGTAATGATCTTTTAGTCATGAAATCAACAATAAAATTTCATTAGATGAATGTCGGTCTCAATGTCAATAGGTCTCCTATAATGAATGCATAGGAACCTAGTAAGCCATTGCATAGACCATTTTTCTCTTCGCTTAGCAACTGAGATCTCATTTCCATTTCTAAGAACCAACACATCTTTTCAAAGAAAATATAAAATAAACATAGTAGATTCTAAAATTAAAATGGTGAAGATGCTTAAGTCATGCAACAAAGTGAAAGAAAATACAAGCATCTTTCCTCGAAACATCAAATATTTAAAGAGAACAATAATAATTATAAAAAAAATTATTGAATGCTACAAAGGGCTACAAAGGGCTCAAATCACAATCAAGTATCAAGGGAATAAAAATCTAAGAAAAATAAATGCAATCCAAATTTAAGAAACGAACAAGCCATTTAAACACAAACTTTCAAATTTGAAAAAATGCTCCAAATGAAAGAAACAACAAACCATTAATATCTTCCAAGATATCAAAGTTAAAAAAGTTTTAACTTTTGACTGAGTCCATTATTTGCTAAGCGGAAGTATTGTTAAATTAATTATTTAACATTTAATACTAGGACACTATCTATAAATGGATAGGTCCCAACTTCATTTCCTGTCAAATATAAGAAAAAACAATGTGTTAGATTGTTAGTTAACTATCAAAGCATCAAAGTTCAAATAGATTGCATCAAGGAAATGTAGCTCCAATATTATTATATTTAATATGAAGTATAGACCGTAGAACATATTTTTACCTGAAATGCAAGTTGAATTTTATATATGTTAATCCTTCTCATGTCTTGTGGGATATTAAATTCTCAATTCTCATGTCGACCCTCACTTTTTGCATGTTGAACATGAACTTATGTACATTAAATATCATTATGAGCCTCCAAAACATTATGTTCAGTATCAAGTTCATTGGAAACATTTGTTATATTGCATTCTCCTCTTCTCTCACAATCCGATCGCCAAAGTGCTAGAGCTCTATTGAATGGAAAATTGGTAATGTCATACTTTGTTACATATAATCTTAAACAAGTATCCACATTCTTATCAAGCTTGTTCCTCAACTTTGATTTCAAGAATGATAATGCACTAAACATTCTCTCGTCCTCCATTGATCCCAAAATCATGGTTTGACATAAATCCTCTAATTCAAAATACTCTCACATGTTTTCTTGTAAAAATTGACTTTCACCTAAAATAGTTCATAATTTGATTACGACACCATATTCTATAGGTTTCGTCGAAACAAGATATTGATCTAACATTGTTTCACCAAAGCAAGTATATTGCTCATAATTTTGATGAATCTAATATACCTCCAATCTCTTCTCCTTGTACCTTGACATTCCTACCAAAGTGGTGCACTAAAATATTCAATTTTGCTAAAAATTCAACTTTCAAAGTGTCTATATCTTTTTCATTATTCCAATATTGAGGGTATACCATGGACATGGCCTCCAATAATTCATTTCGAGGAAATCCTTCTCTTATCTTTGATGATAATGATTGTGCAATTTGTATCAATTTGTGTCTCACTGAAATCACAATATCATTGAACTAGTCTCTTGACACACGACACTCTTCAATTGTTTGTCCCATCTTGCTAACATAATGAAAGGGAACCATATACCTACGCACTACCATACATAGTCTTTCATCAAATTTCAAATAATTTTCAATCTTTTCTATATCAATGAGAGTAGTCCAGCTATTAAACATTGGACTTGTAAAAGACCCTTGCATCGTATACAAATTAGCCAATGCAAGGCATGCTAATTTCCTTGCATTTGTGTACTCTACAATATACATTGTACGACTTTAAGCCATTTTCACAATAACATTCATTTCATGAAGCAAAGGAAGAATTCCAGCCAATGTTAATAATGTCTCTATATTAGTTAGTCGAAAGAGAAGATATTGAGCTTTGTCTACACTAAAGCGATGTTCATATATCACCCCTACCAATGATTTGTAATCACTAAATAGTCTTTGATCTAGTCCATTCATTGAAATCCATCTTGTATCAACATCTTTTAATAGTTTTTTTCCATCTGTAATACTATCTGCAAATTGTTGAAACTTTGTAAATCGCTTAGGACTACGACAAAAGTATGCATGAGTCTCACATACAAGTTCTTCAACTTTTGAAACCAGTGGAAACTTGCTTGCTATTTTAAATGCAAGATTAATCCTATGTGCCATACAATGACTATTGATCATAAACGGTGAATCCAATAGTTGTAGTTTGACACAAAGTCCATTCCTTTGTCCTTGCATGATTGATGCTCCATCTGCTCCAACACATACCAACATTTTTGCGATCATTAAATCATCCATACCACCAATTTCCTTCAAAGTCTTAATAACAAGTTCATAAATATTTGCAGTTGTAGAACTCTTCTTCATTTTTTGAATCCCTTGTAGATATGAATGCCTAATATGACCATTAACCATATAAATACTCATGCATACCCATGAATTTTTATCATTAGTTGTAACTTCATCCAAAGATAGTGAAACAAATCTGGCATTTGCAATCTTCTCTTTCAAATCATCCTTTTCTACTTGAGCTAGATATTTTGCCCATTCCCAACCACTCGTTACATACCAGGGAAAAGATGGAAAATTGGATACGTCAAGAAAATATGCAAAGTTCTTATAATCTGGATAATCTGTCATAGGACGGCCTCTAGATAATATGTGAAATACATTGCTTAATTGCATTATCTTGGATAGTAAATTTCTTTCCATTGTTTTTCCAAATAGAGATGTGACAGTAGGCTCATATTAAGTGTTTATTATATTCTTTTGGATATTTGACATGTCGACATTCCTCATAATATTTCCATTTGGTAATAGACTTCTCCTCACCATTTTCAATTTTCTTGACATAAATCTTTCCTGCATGCTTCTCTATTGTATCTAACTTCATTTGCAATTTTATTGTCTTACTCAGTTTCCAACTACATACAATGCATTTAACTTCTCTTGGAGCTTCCTTCTCATTTATTGAAGTTATTGGTTCAATAAAAGGAAATATTGAGGCCCATTTCGATTGGAATTGTCTCCCTACGTCCCATTGGCCTTTCTTTCTTTTTCGCGATTGTGAATGATTTTTGTTGCCTCCCAAGGAAAAACCTTCAACATAATCATTGTCAATTTATGGTTGAATTGCATTTATCTCACTTTGTTCACTAGAGGAACCTGTTTTATCATTCGTGCTATAGCTTGCAGTTTCTATAGTAAATCAAACATGTTAAAAAAGATAGTTGTTCTCCAGCTCATATATGTTGTTGCAAGATATCCTTTGTTGCCACCCCAAAATGCAATGTCTTCATCATTAAATTCCTAGTTTTTTGTGATGTTTTTCATATGGTGTTCACAAGGTGTTACTGCTGCTTAATTTGTTGCTGCAACAATTTGTCACGAGAATTCGGTATGCAATTATATTCCTGCTATTGATTCCTTCGCTCTGATACAAAGATTACACCATTGTGATTTTGGCCATTTAAGAGGACTAATTCGTTTAGTGGTACTATATATGCATAAAATAGACTCCTCTAGTTTAGACATCATTTTGAAGTGCAAGCTAATCAAAACCTGAGTACCATATACCACTTTGTTGTAATTTTCTGAGTGAACAACAAACTCTGAAGGGTTTTTCATGGGATTCTAAAATATCGTAAATGAACTCTGGTTTGCATGATCATGAGTTGCTTCTTATAGGAACAATAGAACCACCAACAACCATTCCCTTTGAATTGACTCCATCTTATTGTTAAAAGATTCCTCTTTATTTAATAACGATAGATATGTCAAATGTTTAGGGATTTTCACGCAAATATTTGGTTTTGTAGTAATGTAGGTATTGCTTCCTCACGTGAGAGCTATATTCCTACAAAACATGAATTTTTTGACATGAAATATATACACTTCATGAAACCAAATTCACCTTGCATGAAAGAGAAGCTTGAAAACCCTAATTCATGTATAGTATCCAGTTCAAGCCTTCCTAATCAACTATTCATGGAAATATTCATACTAGTTAGGATGATTCATGTGAATCTATAGAAACATTCATTTTTAATAAAAGGAATTTGTCATAAAACTTCTCCACAATAAAGAGTTAAACCAAAGTAGGGAAAACTCAATTGCAACAAGAAGTTTATACACAGGAATTTTGAAATATGAATATATTAGTGACTTGTTTCTCTTGTAACCAAATACAGATGATATTCCTCTATTCCATGTACCTTTCACTTTTGTAATTACTGGTCTAATTTTTTGTGTACTTATAGCTTCCATGCCTTCTTTAGACTGCTCAATATGCTTTGGGTTGTTAACCCTTAAACTGTCACACTCGGTCCCTTTGCTAATTCTGCACTTTATTCCTGCAAACTTGATCTAAAAGAACTTTCTTTGTTGTGCAAATGACATCTTCAAATTTTGTTAATTTCATACAAACTCATAATACTCTGAGTTTTCCATCAACTACTACACAATGTGGTGAAGTTCATGTTTACTTCATGATTCCTAGGCCCTGACTATATTTGAATTTGTATTCCTCCTTAAACTCTTCCACTTATAATGATATTTTATGAATAGATGGAGGAACATTTCCTATACCACTTAAAATTTTCAGAAATTGATTTAAAACCATCTGGGAGTATGAGTCAAGATATCATACCCATGCCAAAACCGCTTCTTGATTCCCCAAGCTTCCTGACTAATTTGCACCTAACTGTAATTGAATTATTTGAATCCCTTAAACTTAATATTTTTTTATTAAATTGTATGGGAATATAAAGGAACAAGTCCCCTACGCCCTAAAAAAATTCTAGACCTTGATTCCAACTTATGAGGGAGTAATGTGGAAATAACCATACCTATGCCAAATCTTCCTTCAAATCTGCAAGACTTTCATAGATCACTGTAATTTAATTTTATACCCAACTTAAGCTTGATAGTTCTTGATGAAATTTAACAAGTATCTGTATTATGATGTCCTTTATCATCTTTAAAAGCTTCAGCCTGTGATATGCATGAATCTGGGAGTAATCTTGATTCCATAGTTATACTATCATAATTATGATAATCACTAATTATCTTATCTATTTTTGGGGGATCAAGAAGTATAAGGGTATGTTATGAATTGAGACCCCATTTTGGAGTTCAATCTGACGCTAGTGCGGTGGATTTTATTGGGGACATAGTACAAAACACAAGAAAATATTCTACGCCAACATGATATGTTCAGTACAAGCTACATTGTTCTCACTACTTATATATCATAATTTTTAGATAAAGTGGATGTCTCATAAAACCAATACATCCTCAAGCAAAGTACTGACTTAAAGTTAAAATGGCCACTCGAAATGTCTACTTTAGATAGTCTAAAGTTAGATAACTAAACAATTTTGAAATTCACTAGAAACACCACCCCACTTTTGTTCCAGTTCTACAAGAAGGGGGTGCTTCTAAAAGCTACATCTATCACCAACTACATCTTAGATAAGATAAGAGATGCCAAGGAGAGTTGATACTTTTCAATTTAATCCATCACCAATTGTACCTTAGATAATATAAGATGATATAATGCGATAAGATAATATTTTTAATGTCCAATTAATAGCCCCAAAAGTAGCTCAGGTGGACTAGAATAAATGTACAGTCAATGTAGTGCTAACTGGGAGTGCAAAATCAGTTATAATATCTAAGTTATAATTAATAAGAAAATATCTAATATCTAAGAATCAAGCCATAAAATGGTTGGACACTAGTACAAGAAATAAAAAGATAGAGATAGGAAACGTTATCTATTTTTTGGGGATCAGGGAGCATAAGGGTATGTTATAGATTGAGACCCCATTTTGGAGGTCAATCTGACGCTAGTGCGGTGGATTTTATTGGGGACATAGTACAAAACACAAGAAAATATTATACATCAACATGATATGTTCATTACAAGCTACATTGTTCTCGCTTCTCATATTTCATAATTTTTAGAGAAAGTGGATGTCTCATAAAACCAAGACATCCTCAAGAAAAGTACTGACTCAAAGTTAAAATGGCCACTCAAAATGTCTACTTTAGATAGTCTAAAGTTAGATAACTAAACAATTTTTTAAATTCACTAGAAACACTACCCCACTTTTTTCCCAGTTCTACAAGAAGGGGGTGCTTCTAAAAGCTACATCCATCACCAACTAAACCTTATATAAGATAAGAGATGACAAGGAGAGTTGATACTTTTCAATTTTATATCCATCACCAACTGTACCTTAAATAATATAAGATGATAATGAGATAAGATACTATTTTTAATGTCCAATTAATGGTCCCAAAAGTAGCTCAATTGGAATAGAATAAATGTACAGACAATGTAGTGCTAAGTGGGAGTGCAAAATCAGTTCTAATATCTAAGTTATAATTAATAAGAAAATATATAATATCTAAGAATCAAGCCATAAAATGGTTGGACACTAATACAAGAAATAAAAAGACAGATACATGAAACGAATTGAGTACATAATTGACATTTCCATCAAAAAGGGAGTGTGTCAATTGGTGTTAGAACTAGAAATATTTGAGCTTTATTGACACCTTAGAGCTTTGACATTTTCTCTTGAAACCGATGCTTTATTGTTACATAGGAACCATTATCTATAGTGCCACTTATGCAAGGAAATCAATCCTTGAAGAGTGACACGGAGAGCATTCCTTGACAGATTCAAACCATAGTGAGAATCATGAAATGCCACCACCCTCGGCATTGAAATTTGAACCCCCAACGCCATTGGAAAAGATCTCATGTTTTGGTCATACTAACATTGGTTTAGTACATTAGTAAGATCATTGATAGTCTTGATTGTTGGCAAATAAGGAAATATTTGGTTTCCCACAAAAATAAACTTCTACGAGGACTCCTATTCTTCAGCAAGATTAAATGGTTTTAATCCAATTCCAAATGTGAAAATTGCTCTAAATTATGCCCAGAATGATTACCATGTAGAAGAGATGGAAGTGGATAATATATATAAGGAAATAAAGGGTATCTAAAGTCAATGACATTTTGACAGAATTCTTGAAGTGAAGATAAGAGAAGATACGATAATTTTAGTAATGTCCAACAAATGACCAAAAAGATAGGGCAATGGGACTAGGAAGTACAATTAGTGATACTAAAACCCTACTGGGTTGTAGAATGCACCTCTTCAGTGCAAAAATTTGTTGGCCTTGAGTCATGGTTATTTAGATTACATATGTTATGAGAACAAAACCAAATTGCGATAATTTGGAGTTTTAGTCGGAATTAGGTATTTGTCGGAACAAAACCAAATTGCGATAATCAGGATTATCCATAATGGAAAAGGATAATGCTCTTATCCTAGTGTTGGGAATTCATCTCCTATGGGCCATAAATCAGACTGAAATTTGATTGCCATTGGACTATAAGAAAATATCAATAATAGTTTGCTTGGACATCATTAATGGAATCTCCCCTACCCTAACAATCCATGGCAAAATGGCCCATAAGAAAATATCTTAAACATTTCAAGAATTCCAAAGGGGGTGACCAGAGGCCTTAAATTGCAAGGAGGTGGCTCAGTGTTATTATCATTTCATTGTTATGTTGAGAAGATATCTTAGTATTAGCCCACCAAAATATTCCTTGCCATAACAGTTCATGGAAAATGCCCCGCAACAGTGAAATAAACCCTCCAAGAATAAAGACGCATCCACAAGAAACAACGCAAAAATTCTCAAACAAAAGAGGATGTCGTTATATTTTAATCAACACTTAGAAGTAGAGAAGGAATATAGATTTATGCATACACAGGTGGAATGCTAAAACTAACAAGATGCGCAATTCAATGCACAACAAACTATAAGCACCCTATGCACTTTGCAAATAATCTCTTCCGTAACATCATGTCGTACTAAATTTCGTGAATGGTGAAAAAGGGCCTCCATTAAAACCAATAAGCAGATGATTAACCAATAGAACCAGGGTCATGGAAAAACACTTTATCAAATTTTAGTTACAACAGCTGCCAAATGATGGAACTTAAGTTTATGATAATTTATTAAAGCATATTTTGGGTAAAGGCAAAGGCTAGCAAAGAAGAAACTTTATAACTAACCTTATCAAGGGCGAGAATGGCTAGATTTGGATAACAATGATAGGTTTATCTAAGAGGATGACGCTTTGGGAGTAAGCACCAACTGATTCTAGATAAAACTGTTGGAACTGGAAGTTTTGAATTCATAAAAAGACTAGTCACAGTATTGTGCATTCAAACATAAATGGTTTTTGGTTTCTATACCATTTAATATGAAGGTGTTATTATGTTTAAAATTTTTGAGTAAAATTACTTACCCTATATCAACATATGGCTTTTCTAGCAAATAGTTTGCATCAATCCTTGGTGCCATTGCAAACTACTCAGACGTGACCTCCAATGTATTAGTGCATCTACAGCCAAAATATTGGATTCTTCTTGGCCTCAGGAAGGACCTCCAATATATTAATTGAACTCCTTCAGCCAAAATATTGAATTCTTATTGAACTTTGTAACCAATATGATGTAATTTTTGAGAAAAATTACTTACCCTATATCAACATCATATGGCTTCCAACAAATAGTTTGCATCAATCTTTGGTGTCACTGCAAACTACTCAAGCAGGATCTCCAAATCAACATATGGCTTCCAGCAAATAGTTTGCATCAATATTTTGTGCCACTGCAAACTACTCAAGTAGGACCTCCAATGTATTAATGCATCTTCAACCAAACTATTGGATTCTTATTGAACTCAGGAAGGACCTCCAATAGATTGATACAACTTCTTCAGCCAAAATATTGAATTCTTATCGAATTCTATAACCTATATGATTCAAACCTCTTATACTTATATGTAACAGTCATGGGGAGGGTAAAAATTTCCCATTAGAAAAAGAAACTCTTGCATGTGTTAGTTAAATGAAGAAATCAACAAAACAAAAAGGCAGCCTAATATCATAAAATCTGAAAAGGAAGAGCTAGAAGGGTTGTTTCAAAAGGAAAACAACAATCTATAGGCTCTCAAGGTTCATCAAATTGAATAGGAAATGCCAAAAAGGTTGTTTCAAATGGAAAACAACAATTTAATAGGATCTTATGGCTCAACTCCTACAATAAGAGAAAAAAAGTAACACAGATTTACAGACAAAACTTGCTACAACTAAGGAGTTGAAGCAAATGGAGGAATGATAAAAAAGAAAATCAAGTGTCACTAAATGAAGAGCTTGAACTCCAACTTAGGGTTGCTCGAGCTGAACATCCATCTCAGTGATGTAATCCCCTGTAAGTAATATCATGGAATCTTGAAACCCTAGATGTCAATCACAGGTTGGGTGATTGCAGATGGAGGGCCAGATCTTACGTATGTATGTATAGAATTCCATTAATATTACAGAAACAATACTGCATGGTCTAGTAAAAATATATGATGCTCTTGCAGAAAGAAGGAACCACTCAGATTTATGTCAGAAGCATCTTGTCAACCGTTTTTGTGTGTTCCTTTTTACAGACCTAGTGGAGTAAGCACTATACTCCACTATCATGAAAACTTTATATCCTATCAGTTGCCAATCATAGGTAATTGGGTGATTGTGGATGGAGGATTGTATGTAATGTTAGCATGTACAAAGTTTCAATCATATAATTGCATAAAATATCTGCACAAAATTCTATAAATAGGCATAAGATTATTTTCCAAAAGCAAATGAGTGGCATTTTGAATTTTAAAGTTTCTTGTATAGGTTATTCACTAAGAAACCAGACACACTAGTTTTGGGCTACGTGTCCGGTGTCGAACACGGACACGCTGACAGAATGTGTTTGACACCTCTCTGCAGCGTGTCTTGTGTTCGAACACACGTGTCCCAAAAATAGGACACTCAAACCGAAAAAAATTGGTTGGGCCCTCTTTAAAAACGAATTTTCACTTGTAATTTGTCATTTGCAAATGTTGGGAGAGCTCAAAGAGTGGTTTTTTTTGCAGGTGAAGAAGATTTGAAGGCTTGATTCTGATTTATATTGAATATTTGTAAAAGTTTGGAGCTATATGTCTATATTTTTAAAGTTTAATATATATAATTTTTAATATATATATATATATAACATGTCCTAATTCTGGGGGTCACCGTGTTTGTGTCAAACACTCGAATCCCCGTGTCAGGTGACTTAGGTTATTCATATTCTTTTCACATCTCTTCTTAGATATTTTTTATACCCTTTGATTTCAATATTCAAAGTAGTTGTATCCAACCATTTTCTTGTTTGATGATCCATTCACACACCTCTATTCTATGTTGGTTGGTTATTTCAATTAAAGTTATCTTTTTAGCAACTAGTACATCTAGTGTCGACAAACTTCCTCTGTAGCCTTAGATTATCTCTGATTTTTGTTTCTTACCTAGATTTACTCTTAGGATATGGATCAATGGTATTAGAATAAAATAATCATGCCCTTACCGTTATTTGTTAAGGTGGTTTCAAAGTAATTGTTCACATTGTTGAAGTCACGAGTAAATTTAAATCAATAAAGCTTTGCTCCATTTAGTGAGTTGTAGCAGCTAACTGAATTGTGGTAGCAACATCCAAATTGTGTTGAATGCAGATTTGGACAAGGTTAGGTTATCAAAAGCACATGATTCACCTTACTCCTTCTTTATCTAGTTCAACATTGTTGCCAGTAACAAACACCAATTAAAAATAGTTCCATTGTTATAGCGATTCCCTGAGCGTCTATCAAGTCCATGGTTGATGAAGCTTTGCAATGTTAGAGACATGAGATATATGATTAGCTAGTAAAACTCATGATATGTTTTCACGTCTTCTTCACCTCCATTAATGTAGGCCATCCTTAACAAACATGTACATTCGGTCCATCCAACGGACCAACATCGAAGTCAATGGCTGACTTCGCTGTTGGTCCGTTGGATGGACCGAATGTACATGTTTTTTAAGCTCATGCATTAACGTACAGAAGTGGATTATGTGACACTTCAAAATCCAAGTCAAACCTAGATATTTCACAATTTGAGGGTAAGATCAATAAAAAATCCTTGGAGAAGTTGTTTGAGAAGATCAAAGCCTATTTTGATGATAATTTGTTCACAAATGTGAAGAAAAATGCCTTTGCTACTCGAGATATTATACGTATAGCATTGTTCTAGTGGGGGGATCATATAGCAGGAACTATATCAACAAATATCATCCCATTGATACTTAGAGTAGGTTTGTTAAGGTATTATGCAAATCATTTTATCCTTTGAATTATTATAAAGATAAATATATCAAGTGGCAACTTGTGCTTGAATATATTGATAAGTTCCCATAATCTCATGGCATGTTTAAGCATCCACAACTCAAAACATGATAAGAACCTCAAAGTGTTCTTGCATCCTGTATCTAGTGAAACTTATAATTCTTAAATACTAATTTCTTGGGTTATGTGTATCATTTGCAAACAAGATTGAGAGAAAATTCAAGGCAATGTAGCATGCCAAGGATCAACTTATATCTCAATGCAATAAATATTCCAAGACCAAAGGTTCTAGTAAATAATCAGTTGGAATTTTCAGCACCAAGTTGAGTGACATTGTATGATAATGTGTAGCAAGCTCAACGTAAAGGTCGATGGTTTGACTAGAAGTAGAAGAAACAAACTTGGAAGTGGTGCAAATTGTAGAAATAAACCACTTAGCTAAATCAAGAGCGTTGTGGAGGGAAGACACTTTTTCCATAGGCATAGTCTACATCCATGATAATGCAGTATAAAGTTGGATCTATTTGAAAAGTGACCTATTTTGCTATCCCAATTGCATCAGCGAATCCAATTGAGCTCAAGGAGGAAAGAAGAAACTTTTTTTAGTTGCATATGTGGGTCAATAAATACCATTGCAATTGACAGTGGATAATGGTAGTAAGAAAAAAATGATCATGTTGGCTTAAAAACTCTACACCACTCTCAACATTGTATTGTTGGCTATTGGACCAAGGGAAAAGAAATATGCATCACTAAGCAATGTAGAATTTAATACTAATCAAGTTATTAAAAGATCATGTGTTTATAAACAAAAAAAGTGATAATAAGATTCATAACATCTGGCCAAGCCCTCAAGGATGGATTTAGGCAACCAAGAGATTTCTGCATGTCACTAATTTTATTAAAAAATAAAATACAACCAAACCATGTACTTGAACATGTCTTTAAACAACCTCATTTGAAGCAATTGCTTAACATAAAATTAATTCCTTGAAAAATATCTACTAAGAATTGCTTCATTCCAGACAAACGTGTAAAGTTGCATATCATTTGTTTAAGCTTTGTACAAGATTTTGATGTCTACTATAAATGAATCTAATACCAATACAAGATAGTTGAAGGAGTGAATCTTTTATACCCTACCACAGACAATCAGATTTATGCACCCTTTATAAGGTGGGTGAAGGTGGGCGAATGTTCATGCCTTGAGAATCTGGACACGCTGAAGGAAGTAATGTGTGTCCTAACTCGGAAATAGGGTCGTCCTAAGGAATCTGGGAATTATAGCAGCCTTGAAAAGTAGCACTAATCAGAAGCACAATCATTAGTAATTTAATGGGTCATGTACAGACCTGAGACATTCCAACAGCCTCAACATAGGTAGCAGCCTGTTAATGAGAATTCTGGGCAGCATATCTGTCCTAAGCAAATCATTTACAACAATGTTGGGCCATATATGTTCATTCCTGTGAATAACATATCTATTGGCACATTCAACACGACTCAGACTTGCAGTAGCCCTAATCAGCAGTAAGATGTGGTTCCAAAACATATAAAAATCCTGTAGCAGCATATGCCCCAAAACAAATGTTCAAATATGTCTGAAAATAGGGTAAATGTCAAGTCTTATATACCAATCAATGGTTTATTTGGAATGATTGTATGGCCTAAAACCTACAGCATCAGTGCACCCATCCTCTCAGACTTGCCAAAGCATGAAATCTGGGAAAATTAGAGCCATCTGAGCACATTTTCCTATAGATCAGCATCTGCAATAATATGCTTCAGGTTTATGGTATATCTTTCACTAAATTGTTTGGTAATTAGGCATGTATGAAGACCTCATCCTTAATAAGGAGTATGTGATTGTTATTGCAATCTTAGTATAATGTTGCAATTGACGAGCTCAAGGAATATAACGGGTTTACAGGTCATACAAGAGGATAGTAGGATTATAATAAAAGTAATGAGCAGTGAGAGCAGTTTTTCCCTAATGCCAACCCTGGTAAGTCAGCCAAGCTTGCAAGGATTTGTGTTTCTCCATACATCAATTGGCAAGAGACGAGACACCTTGACCAGATAGGATTAGACTTTTGGGGTTGTGACCTAGCAAATAACATAATATATTCTATACATCATTGAAAATGGTTATACTCTTAGGGTCCTATGAATAAGAAAAAAAGTGAGCTCGTAAGATCAGCCATGCCCCGGTGCTTATTTGACTTGTTGCTTTGACCAATTGTTTCTTTTGGCCATGCCTTATTGATTAAGTGAGGAACAGAGCAATTCAGGACAAGGTTTAATCAACAATTGAAGGAAATCTAGCAACACTCCCAGTCTAGAGCGCAATGAATCATTTCTAATGCATACAAAGAAAGAAATGGAGAATAGAAACTTGACAAGGAAAATAAGATACCATAAGCATTTCACTAATTCACTATCCCTAAGTTACTAAAATGAATTTTCAAAGGGAAAAGGCATAGCCTCAAGTAACTCTAGTATATTTAAAATAGCATCAACAACTTTGAAATAAGAAACTCCCAAAAATCCATGAAAAATATAGAAATAATATATTAATGCTATGAGCAATGATGCTAAGAAGAAGCACAAGAAATAAATCTTGCTACTAAGAATTCTCACAAGCATACACAGGAAAAATAGAGAGAAGAAAAGAGACTGAATCACATGAATGAAGAGATGAATATTGGTGTGTATCATTCCATTTATTAATGATGAATAATAGTGTACATAAATAGTGCATCCCTCATAGGAAAATCGAGTTGTATGGAGACAACTCATAAAGCTCAAAAACGCTGACATACCAAAATATAACAAACCCCCATATGTGGCTAAAGCACTTCCCAAATCTATCAAGGACCTCACAAATTGGCAAAAGCATGAGTGAGTTATCAAGGGATATGGAAAAAAATGCTAATCCTAGAAAACGGAGAAAAACTAGTGGAGGATGGGTTGGAAACAAAAGTTATCAGCTTCCTAGTTGACTAGCTTTTATCTTATCCATAGAAAAGCAGGAAAAACAGAATAAAGCAAAATCTGCTGTGAAGTGTAGTATACTAATTCTGGATGGTCAAAAGGTGATCAAGATCAACCTAGAATTAGAAATAAATAATTCCTAGGATATAGATGGCACGTATTGACTTTAAGGTGCAAGTGGATGCCAACTAATTAAGCTAGTGGGTGAATAATTAATCAAATAATGATTAATTATTTTATCCTAAGTTATGAGTGGGTTTAATATAATCCAACACCCCCCTAAAAGTCTGACTTTATGATGGTATGACAAAAAATATGGATGCATATAGGGCCCAGCAACAAGGCTATGGTCACCCTTTAACAATTTTTATGTCCAGAAAAGTGAGGAAAGAGACAAAATCACATGGTAAAAAATTCCCTCAAGATAGGACAAGGCACAAAATTTGAAATATGTCTTCAACATATCTTCATCTTCACTTTAATGATTTGACTGAATTGCTTTTGGATGAAGGACTTGCTGAAGAAATCATGAACTCCATGATCATACGCTAAAGTGTAGAACCTGGAAGAATGAAGAGGAGAGACTCCTTGTATCTCATCAATTGATGAAGTAGGAGCATTATCTGAATGCTTCTTTCTGCTATCAAACTCTGATCTGCAAACATAATCTGAAATGGAAAAGAGATCGGTGCATACTCCTTCCCAAAGAGTACAAAAATTAAAACAATTTATTTCACACTCAATTCCCTGAATAGATGCAAAATTGTGATGTGAATCACAAGTCAATCTTCCAATTCGATGTAGCACTTGTATAGATCTGATATTGTTGAAAAGTTACCAAGGAAGTGTTGTTCACCTTGTGTTGCCTTGGGGTGGACAAGAACACTTTAAAAGGTGACCCCTAGTCATTTAAATTAATAAAGTAAAAAGTACTTTATATTTTTAAAGCCACTTTATTAAAAGTTAAGTCATGGTTTATCCTAAGTTCATATTTAATGATAAAGTCAAGTGAGTGATTAATTAGAAGGGTCTTCACTTTATTAAATGACATGAGGTGCACTAAATGTCATTTATTATTTATTTAATGAGCATTTATTATGAACCATCAATCTAATCTAATATAGACCATTGGATTGAAAGATGAAGTTACCATGAACAAAAAAAGCTTGGGGAGAGGAAAACCGCATCTTTTGTTCACTTTCACAAAAAAGATTTTTGAGAAAGGAGAGAGCAAGAAGAAGAAGAGGGCAAGGGTTTGAAGTGATTTCATTTCCAGAGAAAAAGAAGGAGAGAGAAGGAGAATTCTGCAGGTTTCAGAGGCACAAAAACCAAGGAAGAATCATTCTTTTATTTCAGCAATTTCAGCAAGGCAAACATGATGTTTTCCAGGGCATAATTTGTAGTGTTGATGGCAGATTTTTTTCAGCACGTTTTTCGAGGTGATTTCTGCAAATTTCTGAAGAAAAAAATTTCGAGAAAAAAATTTATGTCAGTACAATCGTACAGAATCCGTACAGTTCGTACAAAACTGGCCGTACGGCACGTTTTTCGAGGCAGATTGTGTGCAATTTTTTTGCTGGGTTGTTTTTCTGGCACGTGGTTCGAGAAGAATAAATTCTGAAATTTCAGTAGGCCATTTAGGGATTGATTGGCACGTTTACCAAGGCATTTGGTGAAGATAAGTACTGTTGTATTTTTATTTAAAGTTTTCCTAAAAGAATAAAAATATCTCTCTCAAGAACAGGTTTTCCTTTAGGGGTTTTTCTTGGACCATTTTGGTCAAAAATCTGAGTCTATAAAAATTTCATGAGTGGCTGATTTAATTTTCTGCATTTGAAAATTTGACTGTTAGAAATTTTCTGAGTTTATAAAGTTGAAAGAATCTCAAGTGTTTCTAAGTTTTCAGTGAAAATATTTAATTTTTAAATGTACATGCATATTGGGGTTGGGCATTAAACCATATGCAGTGATCTGAACTTGAAACCGGGTTGGGGTTTGAAAATTTTCAGATATGAGGCTGATAAAATTTTGATATATCAGAAATATTAGCATATGGAACAGCAAGGACAAATGCTTCAGTGGCTCCATGAGGATAGAGGGCTTGACTAGGAAAATTATGAGCAACTGGGGAAAACTGATAGGTGTAAAAATCTGAATGCTGGATGGGCATAAGATCTGAACCATAAGTGTTCAAAAAAAATCCAAACCTGTTTAATATTGGTTCAAATATGACTAAGATCATGGATAACCAGCGACTAAAAGATTGGAAAGACTTCAAACCATCTAAGATAAATATCATTGCATAAGAGATCAATGAGGAATCAACTAGTGAACTTGGGATTTGTATAGTCTTAGGATTATTCAAATGTATGGTAGATGGTATGGATGGTGTTATATATCTGTATCAACCTACAAATATGCTTCTAAATCAGAATCCAAAAGATCACATATAAGCATATCAATAGACTCATGGAAATACACTGGTAGTGAATCCTATGTATGAAAGAAAGAAAGAATGGGATGTTCACAATTTTCAAGGAGGTTCTGAGTATTGATGCCAAGAACAAAGGAGGAGATGCTGAAGCACATGAGATCAAGTAAAGTAAGTGGTATGACATAAATAAGGCTTGATGTAACTAAGCAAACATCCTGAAAGTCACTGGGTTGCGCACCATCAATGAGAGAGGTATGCACAAGGTATGAAGAATCTGGCACATAGATCTCAGAACCTAAGATAGGAGATTTTGAGAACAATGAATGGGTGATAAGATCATCATCAATATCAGCAGCAGCTCTATATGTTACTTCTTTTTCATCAATAGTATCATAAGAAGAAAAATCACCTTCAAGAGACACTACTACAATGGGTTTAATATAGTCTTCATTCATTTTCTTTATTCCACTACTTCATTAATACAATACATTCTGACATAATTTTCACTTATAAATAAAGCTATTCATTTCATTCATCTCATTTTTTTTATCCTTATCCCATCCCACTACTTCATTAATACAATGAGCTTGACATAATCTTCAACTATAAATAAAGCTATTAGAATCACTCATTTCATCCATCACCCATTGTAAAGTTATGCTATCTCAATTACAGCAAAAAGACTTTGGGCCTTCACCACATTCTTTCAACTTTTTAAGATTTTCTTTCTACCATCAAAACACTAATCAGAAGCACGATCATTAATAATTTAATGGGTCATGTACAAACCTGAGACATTCCAACAGCCTCAACATAGGCAGCAGCCTGTTAATGAGAATTCTAGACAGCATATTTGTCCTAAACAAATCATTTACAACAATGTTGGGCCATATATCTTCAATCCTGTGAATAACATATCTATTGGCACATTCAACACGACTCAGACTTGCAACAGCCCTAATCAACAGTAAGAAGTGGTTCCAAAACATATAAAAATCCTATAGCAGCATATGCCCCAAAACAAATGTTCAAATATGTCTGAAAACAAGGTAAATGCCAAGTCTTATATACCAATCAATGGTTTATTTGGAATGATTGTATGGCCTAAAACCT
Organism: Pseudotsuga menziesii; assembly: GCA_001517045.1. Classification (NCBI taxonomy): domain Eukaryota; kingdom Viridiplantae; phylum Streptophyta; class Pinopsida; order Pinales; family Pinaceae; genus Pseudotsuga; species Pseudotsuga menziesii. Next base: position 18,521 of record LPNX010812750.1, read on the forward strand.
ACAGCATCAATGCGCCCATCCTCTCAAACTTGCCAAAGCATGAAATATGAGCAAATTAGAGCCATCTGAGCACGTTTTCCTATAGATCAGCATCTGCAATAATATGCTTCAGGTTTATGGTATATCTTTCACTAAATTATTTGGTAATTAGGCATGTATGCAGACCTCATCCTTAATAAGGAGTCTGCGGTTGTTCTTGCAATCTTAGTATAATGTTGCAATTGACGAGCTCAAGGAATATAGCGAGTTTACAGGTCATACAAGAGGATAGTAGTATTATAGTAAAAGTAATGAGCAATCAAAGCAGTATTTCCCTAATGCCAACCCTGGTAAGTCAGCCAAGCTTGCAAGGATTTGTGTTTCTCCATACATCAATTGGCAGGAGTCGAGACACCTTGACCAGATAGGATTAGACTTTTGGGGCTGCGACCTAGCGAATAACATAATATATTATATACAGCATTGAAAATGGTTATACTCTTAGGGTCCTATGCATAAGAAAAAAGTGAGCTCGTAAGATCAATCATGCCCTGGTGCTTATTTGACTTGTTTCTTTGACTAGCTGTTTCTTTTGACCATGCCTTATTGATTAAGTGAGGAACGGAGCAATTTATGACAAGGTTTAATCAACAATTGAAGGAAATCTAGCAACACTCCCAGTCTAGAGCGCAATGAAACCTTTCTAATGCATACAAAGAAAGAAATGGAGAATAGAAACCTGACAAGAAAAATAAGATACCATAAGCATTTCACTAATTCATTACCCAAAAACCTGGGCGAGTGCACGATTTCGAGTGTTGTTTAAACGACAAAATTTGGTTTTTCCTTTTCTACAGTGTTGGCTAATATATTTAATGTACTTTGGGGTTTTATAAAAGATGGGATAATATATTAAAATTAAAAAAAACCTTTGCTATGTTGAAAAACCGTCCTCTACTTTTTGGTGACCCCTCTAATTTCGCCCCTAAAATTCCCCCCGCTCCCATCTCGAAAAGAGACTTTCACCATGACATTAAAAATGTTGTCATTTGATTTTAAAAACATTAAACATTGTCGTTTGACTTTAAAAACATTATCATTCATAATTTAATGAGCTGCTACCATATTACTATATCACCAATGTATTTTTGCTCTCCACCTTGTTAAGAGACTTTCACCTTAAAACATCACTTTGGCAACAACCTTCAGCTATCATTCCCATTATATAACTTTAATATTGTCATCATAAACCATGTCAAAAGTTTCACACTAAATCATAATGCAATATATAATTTCCATTGGTTTACTCTACAACTTGGTCATTGATAATTTGATGCAAGCTATTTCTTTGTTGAGCTATTCCTTTATTAACAACATTTCTGTTCATCCACATATCTTGTCATGAGACTCTCGCCTTCAAACATCAATTTCATAGCGTTAGCCCTCATTCCCACCATTATTTGACCTCACTCTTGCCATATGAGGAGAGTGTAACTGCAAGTTTGGCTTTCCATGTAAACCTTAAAAGACTGCAACATAACCATAATGTAAAATTTCAATATTTTTTCAACTACTTTAACTTATGTGCCTTTAATTACAAAATATCAGCTTTATCTCACTAATCATTAATACAATATTCGTATCCCATCATTTCACTAATACAATGGGTTTTATATAATCTTCATTCATTTTCTTTATTCCACTACTTCATTAATACAATACATTCTCACATAATTTTTACTTATAAATAAAGCTATTCATTTCAATCATCTCATTTTTTTTTTCTTCTCCCATTCCACTACTTCATTAATACAATGAGCTTGACATAATCTTCAACTATAAATAAAACTATTAGAATCACTCATTCCATCCATCACCCATTGTAAAGTTGTGCTATCTCAATTACAGCAAAAAGACTTTGGACCTTCACCACATTCTTTCAACCTTTTAAGATTTTCTTTCTACCTTAAAGCACACAAAGGTGAATGACCTTCCCTCAAAGTGGTTTTAGAGCGCTTATTGCTATCATAACCATTACAGAGATGGTGTTTTATACATCCTTGTTAGATGCATGCAACATAGAATCAAGGACTTAAAAACAAACACCGAAATAATGATTATCAGAATATATACTCCAAAGCTACCTTCCTTTGTCCCTTTTTTGCTTAAATCAAGCTCTAATGATAAAAACAAACCCCGTATAGTAAAAGGAATGTTGTTAAGGTGCCAAATCTTTCTGGTGTAATTTCTACAACATATCCTTGCAATGGGTAATGGATGAAATAAGTGAAAAAAGTATCATTTAAAGTTAACTTCAATGTAAATAATTTCAAATATCATTGTGGGTAATGGATGAAATAAGTGAAAAAAGTATCATTTAAAGTTAACTTCAATGTAAATAATTTCAAACATCATTGTGTCAATGAGGTAGTGACAGTTATGGATGAAACCAGTGAAAAAAAGTAGTTCTTTCTTTATAGATAAAAGAGATGTAAACAATTTCAAACAATCTCATTGTGTTAATGAAGCAGTGACATAAAAATGACTAAGACAGACTAAAATAATTAACAAGTTGATACACCTTTGATCACTATTTTTGAGAAACACTCGCATTAACGAGCCAATATTGATACTCTGTTGATTAAATAGTGACATAAAGATCTAATCATACCTAAATCAAACCATATAATAAAATTAATCCACCTTTTATGACTACAACATTTTATTTACCTACCCATAGTGCACTTCTATTAAGATTTAATGCTCACACAACATCAAAAAAATGTTGTAGTGATCAAAGGTGTCATAATTCTAATTAATGAGCCAATATTGATATTTTACCTGGCAATAGTGTAATTTTATTAAGATTTAATGCTCACACTACATACAACAATCATTGAACATTGCAGTAAATTAGTGCGACTTTATTAAGATTTAATGCCCGCACTACATACAACAATCATTGAACACTGTAGTAAATTTTATTTGAGGTTAACCCTTGGGTCTGATTTGGCTCAAGATTGAATGCCCACACTACATACAACAGTCATTGAACACTGCAGTAAATTTTATTTGAGGTTAACCCTTGGCTCTGATTTTGCTTGTGTCAAGACGAAGAAACACTCAAATTAATGAGCCAATAGTGATATTTTACTCGACGATAGTGCAATTTTATTAAGATTTAATGCAAACACTACATACAACAATCATTGAACACTGCAGGAAATTTTATGTAGTATAATACAGATAAACAAAGTGCTTATGGATTAAAGTAGTGATGTCTTCAAGCTGAAATGCTTGAGGATAGTATAACAAGGATAAATAAAGTGCTTAAAGATTAAAGTAGTGATGTTTCCAAGCTGAAATGCTTGAGGATAAACGAAGTGCTAAAGAACTAAAGTAGTGATGTTTCCAAGCTAAAGTGCTTAATGGATAAACAAAAATAGGTAAAACAAGTCTCACTTTTCCAAGAACACCTCTAACAATTTAGATTACATTAATAATGGGTAATGATGAGAAAAATTAAACACGCAATTAAAGATGCATTGTACAACATGTCTCAAAATAATTGATAATTAAGCATCCTACAATACAAATTTATCCTCCTAAAACAAGGGTGGACATTTTTACTAATATATACTAATGCAAATTTTTTTTTTCCTCACATAGTTACCAACAAAGCAATTCACCCAAATGCGGGTGACAACAATGCTACCGAGGCCATGGAGGTAGATGACAAGGCACACAACAATGCCACCCCGTCATCAACCTAACATCTCCCCTGCGTCATTCACTCTATTGGCTACATGCATTAAACCTTCTATGGGACGTGGAAATCCCTCGGCTGACAGACAATACAAAGCCAGTACCTTGACGCAAGACCTCCTTAATGAGCCTCCTCTATGCATGGGCCAACACGCAAAAGGTTCAATGCTCAGGATTCTCCGTCACCTTTGTCATTCACACTCGGCTCCCTCCCGACTCTACTCTCACAACTTGGCTCTTTACACTCTCCCTCCTGGGCTCTCTGCACCCTCCCAACTTGGCTCCACCACTGCCTCATTTTGCCGCCCCACATTGTCTCAACATCAACAAGGCACTCCTCACTGTGGACATGTGAGGAGAGGTACACCTTTTAATCGCCCCACCATGCTCAATGCTCAAGCGAGCTGAAACGGTTATGATATTGAAATTCCCTATGCAGTGAGGACCCTGCTCGATGACTAGGAAGATGAACTCTCAAGTGCCCTCAATGCTACTAGTCGCACACCCAAGCATTGTCATTATTACTGGGTTATCAAAAACCTCCTCATTCGGTTTTTGCTCTGTTTCCACACTCGGCCCTTTCTTGATGGCCCCCCTCCTCCTCCACCTGCACCTGCTATCCCCTTGGCCTCCACTGTTCACCCTACTTTCGCCTCTGCACCTTCCCCATCTACCATCTCCCCTGCAATACCCATGGACTACGACCCCCCCCTCGCCCTACTCAAAGTCAAATGAAGTCCTTCTCTGCCAACAAGTGCTCTCCCAGTGAAGCAAGCAACAATGACGACAATACTCCTCCAATGATGAAGATGCTCCAAATGTCAAGGACGCGCCAAGCAAGCCAGTGTCAACAAGTTTTGGATGCCCCGTTATCAAGGAACCGTTCCACAAACCTTAGACAGGTTTTGTTATGGCTTCTTTTTGTTTCATCACAAGGTTTGTGTGTTTATCATGCCAAGACTTATAGTCTGAACTTAATGTTTTTTGAAAATGGATACATTCTCTCTTTTCTGGACCTGTTTTCCCTCTCCGAGAAAGGGTCCAGTAAACTCGCCAAGACTGCTACACTTGCTTGTTTTTTCAAAAGGAATTTGTCTCTAAACTGTAACTTTTTGTCACACTAATACCTTTTTTCAATAGATTAGTTCCTCAACTTACCAAAAAAAAACCAACAAATCGATTCAACCCTACCATCTCTATTTTCATACATCGAAATCACCATGAATACTATACAATAAAACCACGACTTGTTTCATCCATCGAAATCACCACGAATACTATACAATAAAACCACGACTTGTTTCATCCATCCAAATCACCACGAATACTATACAATAAAACCACGACTTGTTTCATCCATCGAAATCACCATGAATTATGAAAATAAAATCACGACTTAACCATGTATACTACACAATAAAACCACAACTTGTTTCATCCATTGAAATCACCATGAACACTGAAAATAAAATCACAACTTGATTCTATAAAAGTTTCTCTACCTTGATTTGAACTAAATGGGTTGAATTATCTCTTCCCAACCATGAATTCTCTTCTCAATGCCGAGTCCAGCCACTAAAAGTTGACCTATCAATGCCTTCATCCTAGCTAAATGTGTTGAATTATTATTCCCAACTCATTTTAAAAAGTTGAAAAATCAATGCCTTCATCCTAACTAAACATGTTGAATTATTACTTCTTCCCAACTCATCTTAAACTCTAGAAGCTTCAATCTCAAGTAAGAATTCCCGAAGGTTCATATTGCAAAACGATTCTCGAGACCAAATTGCTTTCACAATTAAACAAGGCAAAATTTTGTAAAAACCCAAACTTACATGGCCTAAAGTTCAAGGAGGTAATAGAGAATCCCTTAGTTTCTGAAATTTACTTAAGGAACACCAACAAGGGCTTTACCTAAAGATGATGTCACATACACACCTTCAAAAACCACGATGAAGGGATGGTAGACACAGTTTAATAAGAGAATTTATGTTGACACATTCTAAATAAAAAAATTTACTTGCTTAAACCATCGCTTTCAACTAAGCATATACGATCTTTCAAAAACACTTTTGGTCTACAAATTTAGTCAATGATAATCCATTTTTAAAAGAAATTCATTTCCCAAGCTCCCGCATGACTAATCTGAGGCCCAACCTTTGTAGTAACCAGCTCAATACAAGGCCAAGACTTGGAAGTGACCAGCTCAATACAAAGCCCAACTCCAGGAGTAACTAGCTCGTACTATGAAAACAGTTCGTAGATCCTTGCATGACAATAACAAAATATCGCCATTTACTGGAGTCAAGTCTAATCGATTTTTGTCATGCTCAATACAATAAGTTGGCTTTCAAAAGAAAGCCTCAAATGTTCGAAAAATCCAGCAAAGCAAATTCTCACACAAAAATTATTGAGGTGCAATAGAGATCTACAATTCTATCTCTTCATTCATGCATTCATTAGCACGTGAACAATCAACACAATAACGATTCATTATATTAACTAGTTTGCATACAGTTGCAAATTAATTAATCTAATGAATGGCCTCGAAATTTTTTTAACATGAATTTAGTTCCATATAAGTTCCGCCATAGAAAGCATACCAAATACCTCATAAATTTCCAAGTGACGAGCACAATCCTTTTCTTGATATTTTCCTCAATAATCAAAAGAAAATTATCACGATAAGAACCACTCCAACATGGAAAGTTGCTTGAGATAGCTAGTTATAAGCGCACTGTAAAATACGTTCAAGAAAAGTAAATTACAGATCATGAAAGATGTGTTTTACGCTTTTTAGTGAGCAGGAAAGGTACAACTTTAGCTGCAGCAACGACTACTAGATTGGTATTCTCATTAAGATCTCTTCTTATTTGGCTAATTTATTCAAAAATAGGGTTAATATCTGTTAATATAAGACCCAATTAGTGCATTGGTACTCTGATTAAGATATCTCATTATTTGGCTTATTAATAAGCCAAACTAATAAAACCTCATTTAATATCAGACCTTGTATGTGTATGCGTTAACATCTGCACTTTAGTTATTCGCTGCTAAAGTCAACATTTGTCGGCATTGGGCTCCTTGAAGCCTCTACTAAAAATTGCCTTAGTTGGCAGTAAGGATTCTCCATCCTGTACTTCTTACAACTGAAATAATAACGATTAGTTGGCAACGCACTACTCAGAGGATACCTGCCTGTCTTGCAGCACAAAATACATGTTCTTAGCATTTAAATGTATACCATGATCACACTCGAAAGCACAACGACCAACAATTATGCCATTGAACATTTGCAGCATTTGAGAAAATATTTTCAAAATGTGAATCAGGAATGTGAAAGAAATATAAATTGGATTGATCAATTGATTGCATCAAGGACTCGCTAAATGCCAGGCTACGACAAAAACAAGGCCGTGTATTAGCTAAACATATCATGGGGCTACAAAGCCACCAAACCTGATACATACAGTAGTGTTCAGTCACAAATCACAACGAATCACAACAGAATGACAATCCAAGTGATCTATACAACTTTTTTTGGAAGCAACTCCTAGAACGCCAAGATACCGCACTGTATAAAATGAACTTTCTTGAGCTTAAGCTGCCAAGATACCTATTCTGCCAAACGTTCCAGGTACTAAATCCTAAACAGAATATATGATATAGCAACTATTGATTCTATTTAACTTATTAACGTAAAATTCAAAGTTAGAAACCATACCAAACCTGCAAATGTCTGATGAAGCTCTTCCATGTCACTTGTGCCAAACTGAATCATGTACCTCCTTGTGCTGAAGTTCTACCAATTACTTACCTCTAGATTCTCATAATAGCACTGTTGCAATACACAGCACAAAGAAGAAATGCTAATAAAACTCACACAAGTAAGGTTATTCACAACCTTGTACCCTGATCATCAAGCAAAGTACCATTGGTGTGCACTCATCGCGGCTATATGGCAATGTGGTTCATGCAAATGCTAGTAGCGTGTTCTTGTGGAAGGTACATGAATTTCAGAATGCCACCGTAAGATTGAGCAAATGAAAATGTAATAATGACCAAGTCCAAAAAGTTCCAGGTACAAATGCGCCAACTTCATAAAATGCTCGAGAAAAGCTAATGTACAAGTTCTCAGGAACAAATGGAAAAAGGTACATATAGCCGCTGGGCGACCCTGAAAGAGGATTGCATGCAAAGAGAAGTTATCATCTAATACTGCATATCCGGGAAATATTATAAGCATGTTCCATCAATTACTTCAAATACTATCTTATATTATGTATTAAACATTATATAACACCTTCCTATGGCCATTTGAACCCAGTCGTTAAAATAAGCTGCTGATAAATTACTCTTGCATGTTCGAGTTTAACTTAAATAGCATAATAATTATAAACAATAATTTAAAGAAAGCTTCAGTAACCCAAAAACAAATACAAAGACGTAATATTACATACTTTTGAAAATAATTGGTATCATGTGAACTTCTCGAGCACCCAAAACTTAAGTTGTATTTGCTGGAATTGGGGCAGGGGTTCGTTGAATGCCACTTATCATATATGATCTGATAGAGCTTTGGATACTCTGTCAAGTTCAACACCTTAAAATTCTCTGATTAAAATATATATATCACTAAAAGAAATTAGTAAAAATTCCTAGACAAAGCTATCAACTTTATTCATAGTATGGAGTTATTGTCTTCGCCTTCTCAATAAGAACAATCCAACCATTCCACTTTATCTGGTCTAGTGGCAATTATCGCAACATCTGCATCCTCATCTTGCTCAAGCGTTAAGAAAATCACAGACCTGTCACAGATTGGAGGAAAGAATTCAATCACTCAAAACTAACAAACATGTGGTGACAAACATTCAGCCGGCCAAAAAATTATTGCAGTGAAAATTTTATTAACTCAAAGCTAGCAAACATGTGGTGACAACATTCAGCCCAACATATAAATCAATTCTAGGTAAAGATATGTGTGAGGAAGTGTTAAAAAATTGGCGCCAACAATCCAACAGAACATTTGAAAACAATTGACCGATATAATATTCACAAATGCTTAATGCATTACATGAGGGGTGGAGACATGCCATCGACTTTGTTCAATATCGAGTTGGTGTCTTCGCCTTCTCAATAAGAACAATCCGACCATTCCACTCTGTTTGGTCAAGGGACCTTATCGCAGCATCTGCTTCCTCATCTCGCGCAAGTGTTAAAAAACCAAAACCTCGAGAATCACCAGACCTGTAACAAAATGGAGTCAAAAAGTTAACATTTGGTGACAACATTCAGCCCAAGCCGTAAATATTTTCTAGAAATAGATACGTGAAGATATGTTCAGTAAATTGGCCCCTCCAATCAAACAAAACACTCAAATAATTGGCAAATGACATTTTCATAATTGCTTATTACATTACATGAGGGGCGAAAGCCAATACAGAGAGGGATGACTTTTCATGGGTAGGAAAAGGGCGATTATAATAGGATAAGAAACAAGAATAGTACATAAAAAAAGCCCTCCACTTATTGAGAAGCTAGCACATAAACATGAGCATCGAGGGAGAGACTCGAGAGAATACCAGCAATTGCAAAATCACGGCAAATTAAAAAATATTCCCATAAGAGCTTATAGAATTAAATAGTTCTAAAACTGCAGGGTGTAGTCAACATCTTGAAGAAGCCTCACCTCTTGTCTCGAACAACACGGACATCAGTAACACGACCAAATCTACCAAACTTTCTCTCCAAATCTCTCTCTGTGGTATCAAAGCTAAATCCTGCTATAAACAAGTTGTTCCCAGGTTTCCCAATTCCAGTATTCCTGTTAGGAGGGGGTGACCATTGCCTTCGTCTCGGAGATCGACGTCGAGAATGAAACCTTGGAGGAGTTCTTCGTCTGGGAGAATATCTGCTCCTGGGCGAATATCTGACCCTGCATATCAAAGACCACAAGGTTTCATGCAACAAGACAAATGTGACAATCTCGAAAACGCGCAAGGTTCATGCAAATGGACAAATGTTAACATCAGCTATTGTGTACAGTAAACATCATCTTTATAAATAAAACGAATAATTTTCAATCATTAATATATATTTACATCAAGCATGGCCGCATAACAAAACATATGCAGGGGCAGATTAAACATAATAGAAAGATTACCTAGACGATCTTCGATAATAGTCACGAATAGGAGACTTTGATGGAGATCTACCCCGATAACCTCTTCCGTGACCAGGAGAAACGCCGCGCCTTCCAGTAGGAGTCCGTGATCTATCATACCGCCTCCTTTTTGGAGATGGAGAAATATACCTGCCAACTGGGGATCTGCGTTTTGGGGTAATACTGTGCCTCCCCGGAGAAGGTGATACTTCCCTCCGAGGAGGAGAAGACCCGTACCTTCCCAAAGAAAGTGATGAATTCCTCCGCGGTGGTGAAGACCCGTGCCTTCTCGGAGAAGGCGACGAATCCCTCCCTGGTGGTGAAGACCCGTGCCTTCCCGGAGAAACTGATGTATCCCTCCGTGGTGGTGAAGATCCATGCCTTCCTGGAGAAGGAGAAGACATGTGCCTTCCAGGATAAGGTGATACATTCGTCGAAGGAGAAGCGTTGTTCCTTCCCAGGGAAGATGATACATCCCTCCGAGTAGAAGACCTGTGCCTTCCAATAGAAGGTGATATATCCCTCGGAGGAGAAGATCTGTGACTTCCCGGAGAAGGTGATACATCCCTCTCAGAAATGAAAGCCCTGTGCCTTACAGGTGAAGGGGAAGCATGCTTTGTAGGAGATGGTGATCTGTGATTAATGGGCAAAGGGGATTTTGGCTTTGGGGAAGAGGACATTTGGTGCCTATCAGATAAATTTGATGTGTAGTTTCCAGGCGAAGAAGACACCTGTCTGCTCTGGGAGGTAGTGCTATATTTCACAGGTGAAGGAGATTTGACCCTTACAGGAGATGGCGCCCTCGAATCTGTAGAATTGGGAAAGTATCTATTTGACTCGGGGCTTCTCTTCATTTCCAGTACAGGAGCTCGGTTCTGTTGATTGGAGTTGCCTTCAGTCTTGTCTGGCTCTTCCTTATAAGGCTGATAGTCATATTCATCTCCTTCGTCTTTCACTACAGCCTGGTTGAGATCGAGATTGGCTGATCTGCGTCCACAGTCTTCCTTCGCTTCTGTGGAGAGACTTTCCTTCTTGTCCCAGCTCATTGTAGGTGATTCTAATGCCATTCCTACAGAAACTGCATTATGTCATTAATATAAGACACTACAAAATTATTGAGAAGGAACTTAAAAGAAAGTGAAATGACATAAGACACTACAAAATTATTGAGAAGGAACTTAAAAGAAAGTAAAAGCATTTCAGTGTCAACATAGTCTTGAGTGGGGCTGCTGAAACGAGATGACATTCACATTGAGTGGGGCTGCTGAAACGAGATGCCATTCACATGTTCCATGGTAAAAAGGATGAGATTGAGTGCAATTCTAGTTCAACTTTGAACTAGAATTGACACCTAACCCGAAGTACTTACGTGGAGCAGCCTTGTTATTATTTCTCTTCTAGTTCAACTTTGAACTAGAATTGACACCTAACCCGAAGTACTTACGTGGAGCAGCCTTGTTATTATTTCTCAAGGCACAAAAAGAAAAGAAAATGTGCATATCATTAGCCACCATCTATATAGGGAGAATAACCATCGACCCAATATCTTCAAGCAAAATTAGTTCTTTAGAGAACAAACCTCTCACAAACACCTCTGGCAGCTTTAAAAAAAAATACAATGATTATCCGCAGTCACTGCCATTTCAAAAGCTTAATCGTTGTTAGGGTTTACACTTCGGTTTCACAATCACAGGATATTGTCGAATACTGAACCTCCAGAACTTATTAAAGATTTAACAAAAATGAAAACAAAAATCTCATTTCTGTAAATTTTAAAGATATTTTCGAATATTGAGCATCCAAACAAGAAGGGTCAAACGCCCATGAAATGACAGACGATGGACCTGATAACGCAAAAATTGGCAAAGCAATTGCTAAGGATATTTATAATTGCTTGAATGCTAGTTGACCCGACCAAAACATAAAGCAATACATAAGGCAGCGCAAAATGATAGAAACTTTACAGCAGAACTTTCATTTATGCAGAGACAATTATAAAAGTTTCGTTCAACCCACCAACAGCACGCTAAGCACGATTTTAAGCCTTAGCTTCACGTTCCCTTTATATGGCCTAGACTTCATTAGAATATGAGATACTCCATTATTTTTAAATAAAATCGACTATAACAACAGCAAAACTGAATGAACGCAATAGCAAGACAATTCGCAGTTTTCTACCTCAACAAAAAAAACTTTGCCGAAAGGAAATTTCTGCAATTTTGAATACAAAATAAACGTGGAAGCCTGCAGCATACCTAATGTCTTCAAATATCCAAGACTAAGTTTTCTCTGTGGAAGCTTATGCGGATTGAAACCACGCCATGCGATAACGTGGAAGCCTGCAGCATACCTAATTTCTTCAAATCTCCAAGACTAAGTTTTCTCTGCGGAAGCTTATGCGGATTGAAACCACGCCATGCGATGCATATGAGCGAATATGAGTTCAAAGAATTCCTCCGAAATGGAACAGAAAACAAATCGATGAGATCGAAACCCTTTCACCTCGAACATAGGAGCTTCAAGTTGAAGATCGATAAGTACGCTTTGTCCTTCCGCCATTTTATAGCAGGATGGGAAAAGCCCTATTTTATATTTTATAATTATTTGGAGTCCGAGTTTGAATATTTTATTGAAAGAAATTAATATAGAAAGCCCACGGGTATTTTGTTTATCATGATTTTGGTATTCTCTATCGGCGCCTTCTCTATCCCTTCCCCTGCCCTTAAAAGCCCTATTGTATATATTTTATATTTACGTCGAAGACCTCTTTCTCCGAGGTCGGGTTATCGACACGGTTCCCAATCATGGTCGTCCCTTCCGCGAATTATTTGTTGCCGCGTGTCAATTTCGTTGCCCAACCAACGTTTGCCACGTGTTAAACAGCGAATCAGCTAATGAATCTCATCATCAAACCTTCCATCGCAGAGATCAATTCCTCCAATGAAGCTCACGATCTCGTGATTCTCAGAGCCTGGGATGCAGGCATCCAGGCTCACGGTCTTCTGGTGATGGGTAAACTCGGCTGCGACTTCCAGCGTTTCGAATGCACTCAACGAAGGGTCTGCATTTCTAGGACACAAAACAGTAAACATTGGTATCCTTTAAATATTTAAATGTCATTAGACAATGGGTTTTCATTAATCCCTCTTCTTCAATAATTTCCACAGCCGTCCTATCCTGCCATATGAGGACCAGCACTCTAACTCCCTGGTCCGCTTTCTTCTTCAAAAGTTTACCCAACGTCACACCTTCTGCACCAGGGATCATTATTTTCTTGTCCTTCACAAGCGTAATCTTGGTATTTACAGACCAACCAGCAATGTATATAAATTTCTTGGCTCCATCAATGTACTGGTATAATTCTTCCCCCAGTCTCGCAGGCCTGTATAAGGTTCGCTCCTCCCCATAACCCAGTTCGATTCTGGGACGATAGTGCTCTGATAAATGCGTGTTCTGATAGAGATTGATTCTGCATCCCTCCCTCTGCTTGAAATACACATGCTAGACTCCTGGGAAGTTCCGATCTCGAATCCCGGAACCCCAATACGGATCTTCTGAGACGGCGTTTGAACTGGAGGCAGGCATGGATCTGAGCTTTTTTCAGCTTCTTGGAGAAATCTTCGTTATACAAATCATACCATCCCTCGATAACTTTGCCACTAAGGATTTCTGAGATTGGGATCTCGGCTCTTCCTACCACTTGGTAGTGAAGGTGGAAACAATTTGTTAAGTGGGGCGGTCCAGACAGCTGGAACTGCAGATGCAACAGTGTTGATTGTAGGCGGAGACCAGCAATTGGAGGCAGAAAGCCGAGACAGAACGGATTTGCTGTTACCTGGTCGGCAACAGCAGCTTATATCCCAAGTTGCCGCTGCATCCAAGGGACCTGTAGTTTTTGTGATCATGTCAGGGGTCCTTTTGATATATCCTTTGCAAAGGATGATAACAAGATTTCTAGTATTCCTTTGGGTGGGCTATCCGGGACAAGCTGGGGGAGCAGCCATTGCAGATGTGATATTTGGAGCATTCAATCCAGGTAAATTTTGAAATACCCACTTAAATTTTTTTCTCTTTGGACAGCTAATATTATTCTCAAATGGTCTTCATCTCAAGTGTGGTTTTTATTATTTTGAAATGGGTTTTTAGTTAATTTTTTATGATGGCGAAGATCAGGGCATAAATACATCTCCATGCTTATGAAGTATCAATGTTATAACTGCAAAACTTGTGCTGACAGTGAGAAGTTGGTGCCTAACCTAATAAACATGGCGTTAAATTTAAGTCCTAAGCTTCACTTACTCAAAAGTAAAACTTAAAAACATAATTTTTAACCTAATAAACATGGCGTTAAATTTAAGTCCTAAGCTTCACTTACTCAAAAGTAAAACTTAAAAACATAATTTTTAGGGTTAAATTTAAGTCCTAAGCTTCACTTGCTCAAAAGTAAAACTTTAAAACATAATTTTTAGGGCTATCAAATAGATCATTTGATTACATCTTATTCCACATAAGCAGACACCAAACGCCAAATGTATCTGCAACTTTCAATTTTGAGACCAGCGTTGGTAAATTACTCAGCAAAATCATTTTCTCAATGACCTCTATGTTTTCTAAATTTGTAAAATATGTATGCATGGCAATTGAGTCTCAGATCTTTGTATGTTGTAGGTGGGAGATTGCCTGTAACTTGGTACCCTCAGGATTTTGCTGCAAAGATCCCCATGACTAATATGAACATGGGGTCAGATCCAGCCACAGGTTACCCTGGCCGGACTTACAGATTCTACACTGGGAAAACTGTTTACATGTTTGGTGACGGGCTGAGCTATACCAACTTCAAGCACACATTAGTCCATGCCCCCAAACTAATCTCTCTTCCTCTGAATGGAAAACACAGCTGTTCTCGCAAAAACACAAATTCTTGTGAGGCTATCAGAATAACCCACACCAAATGCCAAGACTTATTCATGGAAGTCCGTGTTCAAGTGCAGAATGTAGGTAAAAGAGATGGATGCCATGTACTGTTTTTATTCTCCTCACCCCCATCCAATCACCACGCCCCGAAGAAGCAGTTGCTCGGATTCAGAAAGGTCCATGTCCAAGCAGGAGCCATGGAAAGTGTCCATTTCACTCTCAATGTATGCAAGGATCTCAGCATTGTTGATAAGACTGGCACCAGGAAGTTGCCAGTGGGTTCTCATCTTCTTCACATTGGTGATCTGCAACACTCTGTTTCTCTACAAATAAACAGCTGATTCCCACTAAAGGGAAATCTGGCTCTCTGCTTTCTCAGGAGCAGGGCAGCTCTGATCAATTTTCCCTCAAAAGTGGAATAACTTTGGAATAAATTATTGTTGGCTGAATGCCACTTGTATTGAATTGTTTTAAGCATCTACAGGCAGAGGCTTACCTATATTGCCAGTAGCACCATATATTCATGATGTTCTTTTTGCTAAGAGGCTCTGAATTTAATCAAAATTAGCCTCTTTGCCCCCACAAGTAAATTCATCGTTTCCTATTATTACCTTCCTTCTCCAAAGCAACTGCCATCGGGCAGATTCACACTATGATTTCCTTCCCTAATGCAACTGCCACCAGGCAGATTCAGGGTATGTAAGAAGATAATTGCTTTTTCAATGAAAATTTTTTCATCATTGACAAGGGTGTTGATTACCATTTGGATTTGCTTTTTCAATGAAATATGGTTCATCATGGACAAAGGGTGTTGATTACCATTTGGATTGCTTTTTTAATGGAATATTGTTTATCTGGACAAAGGGTGTTGATTACCACACCTGTGCAAAAGACCTTCCTATGGAGAAGTGTTTGGACACATCCAAGTTGAAAACAGATCTATCAATTGAAAACGATTAGCAAATCAGGTTAAATGTTTCTGCCCAAATTGAAAATAAACCTATCTATCAATTAAAAATAATACCAAATCTGTTTACATCTTTTTGTCCAAGTTGAAATTAGATCTATCAACTGAAAATGGCTATCAATTCAGGTTACATGTTCTTTTCATACTTGGTAGATAGGGCAGAGATATTAATGAATACCATAATATTTAAATTTATTAGTATTGGTCTCCTTTGGTTAAAACCAAGTAAAATCTCAAAGTAGGTTGACGTAGGTAGGTTAAACTAGGTATCATGATATTTCTAAAATATAATGTGACTGATAAAGATAATCCACTTCTGACAATTTCAATTGGAATACTTAATACTAAAACACACTATATATCTTACTAAAATTTAAGCATCTCTATATAATGCCTTATTACTTTGTATCATACAAATATAGTTTCTTTCATTTTCAATAGATTTACTAAACAAAAATTATTGTATTTTATATTTTATGTGTTTCTTCTCTATTGTTTAGTTTATTGAACATTTGCTTACCTTCTTAAAAAAATAAAAAATTGTAATAATTTACAAAAACTTAATTGAATATTTTTCAACTTTATAAGTAAAGCAGTCCCTTTTAATTAATCTCAAAACATTATAAATAAATAAAAACATTTATCATCACATAACATCACTATTTAAAATATGTTTATTCTCATAGCTTAGCTGAGTACTCTCCCATTTACTCAATACAGGGTAATGTACTTAATACTAAAAAACTCTCACTACAATTTGTGTCTAATTATATAAATGTCTTATAAATTTGTTTTTTATCATAGAAATATTGTTTTTTCATTTTGAATAGACTTACTAAAAAAAATATTATTACAAAACCTCAAATGAATAGTTTAACTAATTAAGATTTTAAAATATTAAAATATGATAATAAAAAAATAACAATGCATTTCCTAAAACCAAAGATATTGTTCTGATATTTGTTTGAATGTGTGTTTAAATTTAAAATAAACATTATTTTAAGCTCATTTTATAATGAATAGTTTAATTAATAAAGATTTTAAAATATTAAAATATGATAATAAAAAAATAACAATGTATTGCATTTCCTAAAACCAAAGATATTGTTTTGATATTTGTTTGAATGTGTGTTTAAATTTAAAATAAACAGTATTTTAAGGTCATTTTATATGCCTTTATATAAAGAGTATTAAAAAAAGATTAATAGTAATATTTAAGTTTTGTTAATGTATAAATTATAAATAAATTTCTAAAACTGGAAATAATATTATATTTTGGCAAAATTTTAATCTATTTTTAAATTTGGATTTAATAATGGTTTTAAAATAACTTAATAAGTATTTATATAATGCATTTGCATTAATGAAAATATAGTCAAGAAAATCATGGAAATTGTGAGCATCCTACTTCTTGTATAATCTAGTGGTGAATATATGTCATTCTCTAATGGCCTAAACCAGATTTCTTGGAATGCTTAGTGACCTAGATCCTGTTGGCAAATCAAACATCACATGAATTGATTGTTGACCTTTAATGATGTTGTCTATTCCCAATATTTGAAGAGGCTAACTACATAACAAAGGAGAGAATGTGTGTCCTCAATTAAAGGCTCTGGGGTGTTCCTTTTATGCCTTCTCACATTATTCTCATCTTCTTTGGATGTTATAATGATGTTAGTAGGTAATTAAAACATAAAGTATTTCAATTATTCAATTAATAAATATCTAAGCCCTAGCACTTGTAGATTCCTATAGTCAAAAAAAATAAATTAATAAGTATCTAAAAATTGTTTATGAAAATATTAAAAATCATATCACCATTGCTTTGTAGCATGGAAGCTACATTATAGTCACAATTCACAAATGTTTTTTTTATTAAAAAGGTGTGTTGGTGCTATGTTATTATTTTGGTGGATTTTATTATGAATATAGCAATTCTAACACTATATGTTAGGTTTAAGGAGCTCTATCACCAAAATGGATACAAATATGAATCCTCGGTCATCTTGCTTGAATGTTGCAATTCTAACCTAACATGTGAAGTTTATATAACTCCATTCCAAAAATGTGAGTAGATGTCACTCCTTCACCAAAATGGTTTTAAATGAGTATTTATGTGGTTAAAAACAAATCAACTTAAAATTTATGTGTATTTTTTAAATCCATCCTCATAATCATAAATTCCACTTAAAATACAAAAAACATAGCAAGGCTGGTACCCTCGAAGAGGAGGGACAACTCAAACACCCAAAATACAATTAGAAAGAAGAAAATTAATTATAACTATGTGTCGTCCATAGCTATTCGAATTCGACTCTAGCCAACTTGAGAATGCTAATAGGGAGAGCCTGGTTCAGGTTCAAAGGAATTGAGTGCATACAACTCCAATTTTAGCGCCATCTAAAATAGCTTGAGGAATACACAAAAAGCTTTCTTTCCCATCCCACATCTTGGGAATTGCAACATGAATCATGTTCTGGAAATCATATTGATTTTCATAGATTTCATCTTCATTTTCACTCTCTGCTCCAGCAGCCTCTCACATGCCACATAGGCTTCATCCCATTTACCCCTTCATCTTTCACGCTACATTCTTCATCGCATTGACCCCTTCTTCTTTCAGAGCGCTCATAGATAGAAATGCACCACCATCCTCCCCCAGCTTGGCAGAGAGAGAAACGACATACCTTAGCAGATTTGATGTCAACCAATCAAACGTGTCATCCAATAAAAGCTCATTGATTTGGCCTCTCTCCATCAGTTAGGTGCAAAAACATGGGCTTACATCTATGACTATTGTCTGCTTATTTTTCACGCTTGCACAGTACAACCAACATCACATTGTAAATAAACAAGAAGGTTATTGAGAAGGTGTAAGTGCGCCTAGAGAGACCCACAATTCCCAATCTGGAAGATTGCTAGATGATTGTCCTGCAGAGCAAGAGAGGAACCCACGCTGCCTGCGTGTAAAGTTGAACCAGGACTATAAGGGATCACCTACCTGTGTTGTTAAGGGATCATGGTAGTGATTGGTTGTAAACCTGTAGGCTCCCACTGTGTGAAGAGAGAAGATCTCTCTGTTTTGGAATGGTTTGAGATTATTAACCGACATTGATTGAAGTTGCATTGATCAGCTATTATGTCTTAGTGCGCAACAATGTCCTAAAATATATGATTTGCAAGTTATGTGTAATGTTTTACGGCTAGTAAAATTTTAAATGGCATGTATATTGATTTTTCTAATAGATGCATTTGTCGTCTTTAGCTTTTTCATTGCCTATGCAGCTTTTTGTCAATTTCATTTTGTAGTTTTCATGGATATATTAGAAGAATTTACAACGTTACATATTATGCTATGTAAGATTACCTTAAGATTTTGTTTCTTTATTTATTGGATTGTGCTTAAAATTATAAATCAGAGTTCTTAAAACACTTTCTTTTTTTCCACTTTGAATCAAATCTACTTTACTTTAATCATTTTTTTCCTTCGACATTTTGTTGTACCTTTTGGGGCAATTGCTAGTTTATAGTTATTTGGAGTCCGATTCTCAATATCATTGGAAGAAATTAACATAAAAAGCCTATGGTCATTTTGTTTATCATGATTTTTGGTATTCTCTACCCTTCTTTTATGTACCATACACCTTTTGATTTTTGGTATTCTCTACCCTTCTTTTATGTACCATACACCTTTTAATGGAGATAAATTAATGAATTTTTATTTCACATTTTATTATCTTCCAAATTTAATTATTATATTGAGAGAAGTGAGGTCGTTTCCAATTCAGTAAGTGAGGTCTTCTCCAATTCACTATGGGAGAGATTATATAAGCTAACATAAATAAAAACTAGCATTTGCACCAGGAGGTGCAAAGGAACGTCAAGAGGGTAAAAATATTGAATCTTTACCGCAACAAATTCTCTGCAATAGACTTTTCGTGTTGGCATTGTTCATTTATAGACTTCAAAAATGAAGGAGAAACCCTAAGAGATCTCGCCATGTGGAGAAACCCTAAGAGATTAGGAAAAGATTGAATTTGCGGAGATTGGAAGTCGAGGAGATTGAATGGAAATCAGAAAAGTGCAATGCGGAAAGTGGAAAGGTAAAGTGATAATTAATTGATCAATTTACCTTTCCCCATTTCGCTTTCCAATGTTGAAAGAGGAAAGTGGAAAGCGGAAAGGTAAACAAATCCCATGCTTTATCCAAAACATGAGAACCCCAATGTTACATGCAAGGTAATATTTCTGAATCTTTCAAGTCGTTTTGGGGGTCCCCATAATATTTATCATAGTTTCTATGATTTAAATTAGTTGAATTCTTTGAATTTTTGCGTGGGTTGTGGGTTGTGGGAACACGCAACAAAAATCACAAAATAAATCACTTCCCGCAACCCACATCCTGCAATTGTGGGATATCCGACTCGTGCACACAAAATATCTCTGCATCCCGCAATTTGCAAGATGCGGGTTGCGGGAAGTGATTTATTTTGTGATTTTTGTTGCGTGTTCCTGCAACTTGCAATTTGCGGGATGCGGGTTGCGGGATGAAAAAACTTGACAAATTGTGGGATGAGATGCAGGTTGCACGATTAAAAACTTGACAAATTCCGGGATGCGGGTTGCGGGATGAAAATTTTGACAAATTATAAACTTCAAGACCCCGCAATCCGCATTGCAAGTTGCGGGATGCGAGATGGACATAATTCTCTAAAAAAAAATAGTTTTCCGCAATCCACCAAAAACATTCCAAAACACGCAACATCGTCAGTGAATTTTCTTTGCGTTTTTACCAGGCAACGTTGTCATAGTTACCTTTCCGGATTCCGCTTTGCGGAAACTCTACCTTGGGGAGAGTTGAAACTATTCGTTTAAAGTGGACTTTCGTAATTCAGAAAGCGAAAGTTTCACGACAATGTTCCACGTTCCTATCACTGCATTCGGGACGGAGATCAATATCAACCTTAACATTAACACTAACAATAATTTAGTTCTCATAAAATGATATAAAATTCTTAATCAAAACAGTGTTCTGCTATAGCAGAAAGCGGAAAGGTAGACTGATAATCAATTTATCAATTTATCTTTCCGCGTTCCGCTTTCCAATGCGTAAAGCGGAAAGGTAAAGTGATAATCAATTTATCAATTTACCTTTCCCCATTCTGCTTTCCAATGCCGAAAGAGGAAAGCATAACACAGAAAGGTAAACTGATAATCAATTTATCAATTTACCTTTCCACATTCTGCTTTGCGGAAACTATACCTTGGGGAAAGTTGAAACATTTTCACGACAATGTTCCACTTTAAATATATTCCCCTTATTTTTCTTAAACGAACAGTTTCAAGTTTCCCCAAGATAGAGTTTCTGCAAAGCAGAATGTGGAAAGGTAAATTGATAAATTGATTATCAGTTTACCTTTTCGCTTTCCGCTTTCCTCTTTCAACATTGGAAAGCGGAATGGGGAAAGGTAAATTGATACGTTGATTATTAGTTTACCTTTCGCTTTCCGCTTTCCAAAGCTGAAAGCCAATAGCACAATACTGTTTTTGCTTAAGAATTTTATATCAAGTTTATGAGAACTAAGATATTGTTGGTGTTAATGTTAATGTTCATATTGATCTCCGTCCTGTATGGGGAAATAAAAACTTTGAAGTTTTTATTTTTCCGCAATCAGCTTTCCGAGGTAACAGGGGTCGCTTCAAATATATTACCTTTATTTTTCTTAAACGAACAGTTTCAACTTTCCCCAAGGTAGAGTTTCCGCAAAGCGGAATGCAAAAAGGTAAATTGATAAATTTATTATCAGTTTACCTTTCCGCTTTCCGCTTTCGCAATTTACTGTTTGTGTTAATAAAAGGTTATGTATTCAGTTTTTCTTTCCCGCTCTCGCCTCATCTGTTTGTTTTTCCCTAGATCCACGGTCTAGATTTGTTTTGTCGTTGAGGTTTTGGCTATATAGTGTGTTTCAATTTTTTAGGTTTTTACTATTTGTTTTATCTGCGATTTTACTGTGCCTGTTGATTTTTACTGTGCTTTCTTTTTGTTGCACCTTACATTTGTCATTGGTTGTATAGCTTAGTAAGTTTGAACCGGATTTGGGGTATTTCCAACATAAATGGCCTCTTTGATGCCCAGAAAGACAAGGTCGAAAACGGCTCTCCAAGAACAAAGGTCCAAGGACCCAAATGCTAGAATTTTTACAGACACTAGTGGGCGAATTTTTGAAAATGTGTATGTAGACTGGTCGATAATTTATTCAATTTTCGATAATGATGATCTCTCGGCTATTCCTTAGGATCAGCTGACTTACATCAACATTAATAGTTCACAGCTCCATCTAATTGCCGCCATGCCAGCATTTATACCCTACACAGACGCAGTGAAGTGGGCACTCGACTACGCTAAGCCTAAAGAGCGATTTTTCAATGATTACATTGGCATTTTTTTGGCCTCGTTCAAACCTGAAATTTTTGCTAAGGCTTATGCTCTCAATCCCCCGAAATAGTTATTGAGTCGTAAGTTCCTTGATGAAGCATCATCTCTTTTCAATTACGAACAGGTGGTAAAATCATGGATGGTAAACCCTATCTTGTTTCCTGTAGAACCAAGTATTGCCTACCCTATTTCATGGTTCAGGGAACCATTTTCACTACTAGTTGCTATGTTCTGTCGATTATATGGTGAGGCAAATTGCACATATTTCATTTCAGAGTGGGTTCTGGCAGCCCAACACATTATTCTTACAGGTGAGTCGTTCAATTGGGCTCAAATATTATCTCTTAACTTGCAGCATCAAATTGAAAAATACCTGAAAGGAAAAAACCCGCAATTTTATATGTCGGCGTTTGTCATGGATTTTTTTGTACGACTTCGAAATTTCCTAATCTGGGTTGGAATTGGGGAGAAGAATGGTCTAGCGATTCATATTTACCGTGCTGAGTTGTGGGAGGATAATTTTGTTTGTTGTATATATGACATCTGCGACCTTTTCTTAGGGTCCATGTATCATATGATTTTCAAAGTCGATGCTCCGACATTTTCAGCAAAAGCCAGGGCTTTAATTGTCGTTCATGGAGATTGGTACGTGGGGGAATATTTCTCTTATTTCAAAATTTGGGGAATCAATACCGTCCATTTGTTGCTGAGAATTGTTCCAAACCGAATGGTGTTACAGGAATTTGCTTTTCAAACAGTTATTGATGGTGCTTATCCAAAATTGGTTAAGAACAAGAGGAAGGGTTGGCCTAGGTTTCCTTTGTCTCTAGATTGTTTGGTTTTATAGAACTCTACTCATGCAACTGTGCTTGGAAAGGAGATTACAATTATGAAGCTAGGAGAAGCTTCCAAAAGGATGCATGATCCTAACACTTTTCTCATTAGCCTTTTTGCTCAAGAAAAGACTAAGTTGAATTATACACATGAAGATTTGTCAGATGATTCCATGTACAGGGAATTTGTTGATTTTCGACAAGCATTGGATAAGATCATTGATCCAGAGGTAAAATCTCATGTTGTCAAATATCAGAAAGAAATTAAGGAAACCACCCTTTGTAAAAGAAGATCGAAATTTGAAGCAAAGGATAAGCTTGATAGGGAAAAAATGGAAAGAGAAGCAAGACAGCAAGGAACAACAACTTCTTCCTTAGCATTACAGTCGAAAGAGAAAGGAAAAGTTGTGATAGAAACTTATGGTAGTGGTTAGTCTTCGCAAGAGATGGAAGTTCTTCAAAGAGGGGAAGCATTTAAACTAGGTCTAGTGAAGCTCAGTTCTCCACTTCAGACATATGTTCAGGAGGCTGAAGCTAAGCCATAGAAGAAGAAAACTAAGCTTGTAGTGGTTCAAATAGGCAAATACCTCAGCAGGTAGCCATGGATCAACATGGATTGGAGATAGGTGCACCTATCCTTCAAGAGCAACTGCCTCTCCAAGCTTCTCTCATTCAACAGGTTGACTCTAAATCTGAGTGTAACATTGAGATCCATGATATTGTTAGTGATCTAGAGGAGGATACTAGAAACCCCACTTGTCCTGTCATTATTATTACCTCGATGGCATCATTTGTGTCTCTTTCACAATTTTCAGGAGATCTTTTTGATCCTTTATTTTCTAAGTCCTCTTTTTCCCATGTAGATTTAAAGCCTATTATTGAGGAAACTTGTGAAGACCCATTAGTATCAGCGGAATTGGCTAGTGATACGGTCCCTCCTTCTTCATGTGTTTTATTGACTCCCCATACATCTGAGCCTCCCACCACATCTTTTCGTATTCCTTTTTCCCAAGTGGAAAATCCTTCTGTAGCTACTATCCCTTCTGCAGAAATTAAGAGCTCTATTGCTCCTTCTTCCACTTCCATTATATCTATATTCTCTCCTTCGTCCTTGGACATTTCTCCTCTTAATGTAGAAATTTCGGTGTCACAATCAAAACTTAATGTATAAATTCTAATGTCACAATCACAACCTTAGTCAACAAGCTCACCCAAAAAAGAAGTTGTTTCATCTACATAAGAGATAGCATATTTTGGAGAAGATGCAGTTGTTAGCTTAGGGAATTATTGTTGGAGCAAGAAGCAGAAGGCCATTTTGAAGAAAGGTTTAAAGAGGACAAGAGAAGGTATGCTCAAACATGTGCTTGCCCTTGATAAAATTGTTTGGAAAACTGATGCTCCTAATGAAAAGCAAGGAGCAGTAAATACCACAACTGCTATTGGAGTTTTTGCAAGTGTTAACTATAACTCAGTGTTGCAGTTGACTAAAGATCTCTTCACTAAGGAAGAAGGATTACAAAA
Organism: Pseudotsuga menziesii; assembly: GCA_001517045.1. Lineage (NCBI taxonomy): Eukaryota > Viridiplantae > Streptophyta > Pinopsida > Pinales > Pinaceae > Pseudotsuga > Pseudotsuga menziesii. The sequence continues at coordinate 43,102 of LPNX010812750.1, forward strand.
AGTAAGAAAGGATTTGGATGCATCTGAAGCATGTCACCTTAATGATTTTAAGTTGCCTAAAGAAGAGCATCAAGATAAAGAGACACAATGGGAAAAAAAATTCGACAGTCTGAAGCAGCAGCTTGGGAAATTATAGGTTGTCAACAAGCAACACGCTGATCGGAATTATACCCTAGAGAATCAACTGAAACAATTACAAATATCTTCAGCTGCCTGATCATCTTCAACACTAACAGTTGAAGAATTTAAACAGTTGGCTTGTAGGGTAAATGAGCAGTATCATTAATGCATGACTAGCCTGTATACAACGTTGTGTGAAATACAGGAACTGTACAAAACATTTGAAGAACAGTCACATGTTCTCGAGGATCATGATATTTGGAAAACTGTGGCAATCAAGGCATTAGAAAATGTGACTGGTTGGAAAATACATATGAGAGACAAAGCAAAGGATATTCCAATATTGGATAAAGTTTAGGTTAAAAAGGTTGAAGTGACTTTTGAAACTTGGGGAAGCCTTTGCGATGCAGTATGAAGCATCATCGAAGATGGCCAGGAAGCATGCAAGCGTAGGTGGAAAGCTTCAGATGTTTTATTCGATTTTTTAGGGTTGGCTATGCTAGAAGCGATTGAAGAAGCATCTACACCCAAGCTAAAATCAGATGAAGTTAAACAATCAGTTGTTGTTTCCAAGAAGATAATTAAGGGTTTCACTCAAATTAAGCTGGAAGATATTTCGAGTTGGATCGAGAAACCTTATTCTGCGATAGTTAAGATAGAGGTTTATGTTGGTAAATGGAAAATGGTGAAGAAGAGGGAGATTGCGTATGAGGTTTTGAGGGCACAATTTCATTTTGAACAAGCTAAATCCGAGGACATTGATTTATTGATGGAGTTAGATGGCAAATGGCATTCCGTCCTCGGTCAAAATTAAACTGTTTGATCTTGGAACCCTACATATTGGGAATATTTTTTTGTTGTAATACTTCATAATGTTATTTAAAGGGAAAAATTTGGCAAGTAAAAGAAATCAGTTGTTTGGACACTAAGCATAAGAATGTGTGAATGTCCTACATGTTAATGAAATTACAGTTATTTGTGTTTTGTTTTGTGGTTGTTTGTAAAATGTTTGTTAGCAAATTATAGTTATTCTTCTATTTTTATTGGCTTGGTGATTATTACTAGTATGTTAAACCAATGTTACGTAGTATATATAAATTTCTTTTCTTCTATTTCATATATCATAAATGAATGCTTTTGTTTAACTTATGTCATTTATTATGTTTCTGTCTTTAATTAGTATTACTTCTTAGATGTATTGAATATTTTTAAGCTTGCTCATAAACCTTATACAATATTTGCTTTGAGATTTATTTCAAGCTGGTTGTAGAGACTGATGCTAGCTTGAATAGTTATGCGTTAAGAAAATAAATCACTTTTACCTTTATCTTTTTCAATTATCGAAACCTGGTTTAATGTTGGATATGGATTTAGTCAATTGGGGATTTGATCATTGAAACCCTAACGAACAGTTTTGCAATGACCAATATTGAAGAACGACATTGTAATGCTTTGCAATTGAATAAGATAACACTATTAGTTATGTAATGTTTTATGGTTTTTTATTAAATTTGTTTCAGCAATTTTGAGTTATTCTTTAGTATTTGTGGTATATTGATTATAGGCTACAGATGTATTAAATGTGTTGATTTATATATTGAGTTTGCATTACAAATTTGACATATCAAATGCGCATTGAGTAATTATTTCTTAGCTATCAATTATATATTATAACTGGGCTACTTAAAAACTCTCACAGTTACTATTTGAGTTTGCTGAGACAGTTTAGTCTCGAATCCAAATATTTCAAATTTTCTTGGATGTTTATTGAAACAAAAGTAGATCTTTTACATCAACAAGTGACCAAAGAAAAACAGTACATTTATACAGCAGACAATGAGAAGCTTCAACCACAATTTGGTTTTAAATACTTTGAAGCAAGTCTTTCCTATTGTTTCCTACGTTGGACATATCGATTTCCTTGCATTTGAGAGTATCTGGAAAAAGAGAAAGGTGGTGAAATGCATAGGCCTGAAAGAGATGTAACTCTTGATATTGCAGTGAATGTAAGCCCTTGTCTATAAATCTTTCCAATATCTATTGTTACATTTTGTAGGGTCATACCTTGGGCTTTATGAATTGTTAAACCCCGTGCCATACGAAGTGGTAGTTGTCTATGGGATCCTCTTGTTTTTGCAGATATTGGAACATAAGTAGGATTAGAAGCATCCCATAAGGGTCCTTTGTAATGGAGGAGTTCGACAACAACAAATGATGGCAAGGTAGGAGGTTGCTCATTTGTGTTGTAGACAATATCAATGACTTTTCCAAGTGAGTCGTTAACTAGTCCTGCTTGAACCCATAAATTAGCAGTTAACATGACTTGTTCACCAACATCAAGAAGGACCTTTAATGCCAATTGTTCGTCATCAATAAATTGATGGGAATTTTTGTTCCTTTGTTCTGCAAAGCAATGTGCAATTGGCATATTAAGTTGTTTCAGCATGTGTTTGTTGTGCAGTGCAACAGAGCTATTTGTGGGATATGTTGGGCACCCTATATGCAAGTTAAATTAAAGCCAACATACAGAGTGTTCAATATAAATTGTCAACCCAGGGAAGTGTTTTATTTCAAAGATAATGTGCACTATATATGCTTAAACACTAAGCAGCCGATACTGTGAATGAATTATCCTACTTTCCTGTTCAACCCACTCATCACAAGATCTACTTAATCTAATTTACCTTCTTGAAAATGCCAAATCACAATTACCTACTCACAACCCTTAGTCTAGAAATGAGAGATTCAGAAAATAAACATCTGGATTTACTTTTGCAGAAAGTTAAATCCTAAATTATCTAGCCATCTGAAGATCCATCTCAGCTATCTTAATTCAACTTAATCTAGGAATTCAATGTGCAGGAATTAAGTTTCATAATTATAACTGTAAAGGGATGAACTAAAGAGATCTAAAGAAAACAACAATTGAAAGAACTAGGGATGAACAAGGCTGTTATAGCTATCACACAGTTGCATAAGAGAAAGTTAATCTACACAGTCGACTATCACACCACACCACTGCAGTTTACAGGGAATGTAATTATTGATCATTCAAAGGAACACATAATAAATCAATGACTGTTGCAGCTACTGTAAATAAATAAATTAATCATAAGATTCACTCCACATAGCACAATAAATAAAATACCTAATTAAGTCAGCAATCTCTGTAGGAAGGTGGGCCTAGCCTTCGCACAGAGATGCTGGAGATGGCACACATTAAAACGCCAAGATCTGAAGAATCAAACTCCTTGTATTAAAAATGGTGAGATGAACACACAACCTCTGTCACAGCTTATACAAATAGAATCAATTAATCTCCAACCCCTGGCTCGGAATAGTTTGCCAATATTTATACAATTACAATCATAACTTCTACCCACTGATATCGAGCAGCCATGAAGATATCTGATCTTCAGGCTGCCCCAATTACGATAAGCTATTACGGTTGTGGCAAGATAGAAGCGGGAAATGTAGGAATGTTGTTACTCGAGCCAGCAATGACAATCATGATCAATCTAGAAGATACTCCGTTGATTGCAGCTATCCTTGAGCAGCGGCGCACTGTTGCATTCGAATCTGTTGCAGCCACCTTTGTACAGCTTGCGTGGAATAATAACCTTTGACCACTTTCTTTGGGAAACGATGGAATAGATGGCAATTATCTCAGTAATGAATGTCCATCCCTCTCTTGGCATGTTCAGCCTGCTACACCTGTATCCTTTACATCTCCAATTATCTTTATAAAACCACCATATGTTAGCATAATTCAAGATATAGAGCCCTAATTAAAACAATCCTAAGAATTAATAAGATAAGACAATGATTAACCATACCTGTATGAATTGAGGGACCAAGAGAAGGAAAAAAATATGTTTATTGTACATAATGGAGTAACATGAGGCAAAAAGCGGTAGGTAAAGGTGGTAAAAAAGGGGTCATTTCTAGGCCTAACATCTCCCCCCAACTTCCCTGTTGCATGTCCCCATGCAACAACCTCCATTAGTCTGAATCTGAATCTGGCATTGTACTTCATTCATGGAGGGAATAAAAGTTATATGGAAGTTCGGGCATTCCCTATTTTCCCAAAAATCCATTATAGACAACCCAGTATCTCCAACACTTCTTCTCTTCTGCCTTTGTCAATGAGAAGTCTTCCCTGTATGGTTTTGCTGGCCACCAGATGAGAGGGAATTTGAATTTGAGTCTCAGCCAATTAACTCCACATACCTTCATGCATCCAACATATCCCTCAACCCTAGAAAGTGCATGTTTAAAATTCCTGTAACAGTAGGGATCTCTATTTCTCAAGGCTGCAGAGGCAGCCTGCCATCTATGTTGTCTACCTTTCAAAGCCAATTGTTGATGCTTGGAAATCTAGCTGACACAGGTAGAGATAACATTTTCTTGAAGTTCCATCATCTGTTGAGTTTGGATAGGGCATGCGAGTCTCTGTTGATGATGAGCAAGGAGACGACGAGGGAGTTGAGGTTCACTTCGAACCCAAAGGTTAGAGTGGGACTCATTATGAGAAAAAGTTTGAAAGGATCTTTCCCATTGATCATGATTGCTAACAAAGGAAGCAAAAGCCCATAGCTGAACATCACCTAAGAATGGGGCCGGATTCAAATAGAGGTCCAAGGTTCAAGCCAAATCATGTAAATAGAGCTCACAAAGCAAGTTCTGATCAATAAAATCACTTGCCAGAAATGTTTCCAAAAATTTAGCTGAGGTAGCTACTTCATAAGGTCTTCCTTCTTTTGCAGCCTTTAGTTTGAACCAAATGAACTGCTCAAATAAATTCACAAGGTAGGAGGAGGATGGTACTTTGGTACCCAACAATTCCTTAGAAAGAGTATACAACTGATCTTTTTCCACCTACATGGATTTGAACTTTTTCAGCTCCTTCTGTATCTCTTCCCAACGGAGTTTCTGGAACACGGGTTCTTTTTCCCATCTTTCCTTTAATTCCTTTATGGTATTTCTATGTTCAACAAGGGAAACCATCCCTTGTTGGAACCTCACCACCTAACTCCTCCACTTCCTCACTTCTATTCTTAGGATTTAGAGCTCTTTTGTCAGCCTCTGGATTTCTTCATCTTTAGTGTGATCTTCATAATCATAATCCAAATTGACAAAATTTTGAGGAAGTTGAGTCCATACCTTATCATCTGATGTTCCAATTTGATCATCCTGTATTGCCTGCATGGGTACTTCTGAAATAACTTTTGGGGGGTGCTGGTTCTTGTGTAACAACAACCCCTCTTTGAATTTCTCCTACATCAACTTCAACCATAGGTGCCTCTGAAACAACTTCTAGGGATGCTAGTTCTTGTGTAACAACATCCTCTCTTTGAATTTCTCCTACAACAATTTCAACTATAGGTGCCTCTGAAACAACTTATGGGGATGTTGGTTCTTGTGTAACAGCATCCTCTCCTTGGAGTTCTCCTACAACAACCTCAGTAGCTGATTGTGAAGGTATTGGTTCTTGTGTGACAACCTCTTTCTGAATTTTGGTCTCCCCATCTGCCTGATTATCAGCTGCAGCTTCGACATGGAGATGCAAGGCCACTGGTTCTTGTGTAGCAGAGCCCTGCCCTTCTATTTCTTCATGTTGCTCGAGTTGTTCTTGAGTTACTTCGATGTCCTCTGCAATATGAAGCTGTTCTTCAAGAATTTCAGTGTCCCCCGAGGATTGTGATTTCATTTGTTCATCCTCTCCTAAATCCAAGTCAGGGATTATATCCATCTCGGGGTTGATTTCTTCTTTCTGCCTGAGAATTTCCACAGAAATTTCTTGGGATGTTGGTTCTTGTGTGACAACATCCTGGTTAACTTCATCATTTTCTTTCTGTTAGGATTCCATTTCTATTAATTCTGTGTCCTGGGATGGTTCAGGAGTCACAACATAGACTTCTTCATTAAAATTACGAATACTCTTAGCCTTTGGTTCTTCTGCCCCAATTTGGGTGGCAACTTCAACAATAATATTCGGGGATGTTGGTTCTTGTGTATCAGCACCCCGTTTATCTACTACTTCCCTTTGCTGAAGTTGCTCTTGGGAGGCTTCATCCTTCCAATCAGATTGTCCTTCTTCTGCTGGCTGTGACTGTAATTGTTCACTTTCCCCCTTTTCTATATCAAGAATCATTTCTGCATCCCTCACCTCCATCTTAGGTGCTTCTTGCCCTTGTTCTTCCACAGCTGATGGTACCGGTTGTTGTGTCACAAAGGCACGAACTATGACTTTGTAGCCTGACTGGTTAAATATTTCTCCACAAACAGGGCAGACCACTCTTTCTTCCTCCTCATTATCCTCAGCAGGAGGTGATCCTTCTAATCGATCTGCAGCTTCCTTTCTACCTGCTTCCTGCATGCTTCCTTCCAATTTTCTAGTTCTTTCCGAAGTGACTGTACTTCTTCTTTTAATAGACCATTTTCGTACAAAAGTCCCTCAATTTGAGGTTCTTCTACAGCTGGTTCCTGTGGGGCATCATTTTCTTTAGGTCTCAGAATGGGGAATTCAATTTGTGCTTCTAGGGCTGCCCATATTGCTTGTGCTGCTTCAGTTGTTGTAACTGACCTAGTTCTTTTTCTTCTTATTAGTGGTGATGCCTGTATCTCTTCTTTTGATCTCCTTCTTTTCTTTCGTAGTGCAGGAATCTCCAGATTTACAGATGATGTGGAATGGATATCTTCTATCTCAGCGTTTTCATGTTCTTCTTTGATCAGAGTTCTCCCCCCCCCATTCAGGGGAAGATTCAATGGTCAATACCTCTGTGTTTCCTTCTGTTATCGTGGCTCTAACATCCTCGGCTTCAGCTGTCGCAACATCCAATGCTGCTCCAGCTTTAGCCTCTGCTGTCAGAGCTTCCATATTATTTAATCTTTCCACAGGGTTTTCTCTTGCATTTTCTTCCAATTCTTCTTCTTGTTCATCTGACTGATCATCCGATCCAATCTCATCTCCCCCCCCTCCCCCAACTAAATTGGAGGGACTCTGATCCTCCCGTTTCTCCTCATCTCCCCCCAACTGTACATTTGCATGCTCCTCTTGGTTTTGAACAGCCCCAAGAGTATAGGTACTTCTACTTCTGCCTCTATTGGAACGCCAGGCAAAAGGGTGGGTTCCTGGTTTATCTGAATTTGACATGTGAATTGCTCCCAAGTTTGGTTCCTTTGAGATAAGGCCCTTAAGATTATTAATTTGATTAGGCCGTGGTGGTTAAGGGAGGAGTTTGGATGCTTGGTTGTTCTAACAAACCCCGCCATATTTTGTAGGTCATTAAATAGATAAAATGGAATGTTCAATAAGGCCATATGGTGTAGATGAGATAATAGAGGAAGTTCAGAACAATAAACAGTTTGATACCTACCTTCATAGGTGATATACTTCTTGAGGAAGACTGCTACTTGATCCCATGGCTGAGGCAGTGACTGTAACGCTATCCCTCTCCTTGACTAACGAATTTGCTCCCCCTCTATCAGAAAATCCTGTACTACAACAGCATTGGGGGTTCTTCGACCAAACCAGGCTCTTCCCACCTGAGGAAGGCCGATGACTTCAGCCACTATGGCTTAAGAGACTTCTATACGTAACCCCCTAACATCTGAGTGGGTTTCTGTAAGATTTAAGGCAAATTGTAGAGATGTCTCTCGATGAAACCCATTCAGGTGTTGGAAGAATTCAGTCCAGCCCGCAGCTTCAAAAATAGCGAAAACTTCAGCATTTCTTCTTAGTTCTCGCATATTTGGAGGTTCATGCCGAGCTGGGATACCCATGTTTGTTTGACTTCAGAATTCTTTATCAATCCCACAGATTACAGGTCCTGACAATGGAGGTTAAAGCACAGAGTATGCATGAACAACTGAGAGTGGAGTTGGGTAAATTCGAAAAGTTAAGAGCATGGAAATGGTTGGAAATTTATCCCAAATTAGGAAAGGTGGTGGTTATCAAATAAGCTTAAATGGCCATTAAGTCATACGAGTGGACAGTTAACAGTATGCAGGTGTAAGAATGGGCGCAGAAAGGAAGGTATGATTAATGCTGTCAAATCTAGTTAACGCTTAATCAAGTAAATAATCAGAACCATACCTTCGTAAATATGCGATGAATGGTGACCTTTGAGAATAGTAAAGCATGGGAAGTGCAGCCATTTAAATTTGATCATTATTGCAGGCGTGCTGTAATGACTTTTTCTCCCGCCGGACCAAAACCATCTTGTCAATCCTGCCGAAAAACATAATGAATGCTGTGAGATAAGTTGAAATCGCTGGCAGTAGGAATTCTGGCTAGATCTGGAGGAGTCGCGGACCAAAATTGCAAAAATTTCTGCCAATATTGGGGAAGTCACAGCCACATGCCATAGAAAGATCAACCAGTTTGGCGGAGTCGTAGCCGTGAATAATAGAAAAATCAGCCGGTTTTGGTGGAGTCGTAGCCACCGAAAAAGATAAAAATGGGCAAGAGTGAAACGGAGTTGTAGCTTTGCAGGACGAAAAAAGGCATTAGGTTACAATGTTGCAGCTGCGGATAATCGAAAAAATAGGCAAGGCTTTACGGTGTTGTAGCTGCATGGAACGGGAAAAAGGTCGTTATTTTACAGTGTTGCAGCTGCGTGGAACGGGAAAAAGGTCGTTATTTTACGGTGTTGCAGCTGCACGGAACAGGAAAAAGGTCGTTATTTTACGGTGTTGCTACTGCACGGAACGGGAAAAAGGTCGTAAGTTTACGATGTTGCAGCTGCACGGAACGGGAAAAAGGTCGTAACTTTACGGTGTTGCAGCCGCGTGGAACATGAAAAAGGTCTTTATTTTACGGTGTTTCAGCTGCAGGTAAACAGAAAAATAGGCAATTTTTATAGGAGTCGTAGCTGTGACGGACTTTTCACTATTTATTTTAGGGAGTTTTCTTCTGAAGCAGGAAGCTACAAAAGGACGCTCCTGGTCATTAGGCCCGATCATGACTATTGCTCCTCAGGTACATCCCTGCACATTTTCTAAAAAAAACGGATCAAGTGCAAAAGAAAAATTAAAAAAATCATAGCAAAATTATCAATTTATTTATGTACAAAAGTTTATGTAGGAATCACATCAATTGTCTAAAGATTGACAGGGGCAGAAAAAGATTCCTGCCCTTGTTCTAACTGGTATTCCGGATCAGCTGCAATCTGTGAAGTAAATGCGTCATTCGAAATGGGCTTATGGTACAATCGCAGCCTATGACCATTAGAAAATAATGGTGCACGATTCTCATCAATGGTAACCAGGCAGACTGTACAATTATCAAATACTCTATCTACCAGGTATGGGCCCAACCATCTTGTGCATAACTTACCCTTGAAGTCCCTTTTGAATCTTGAATCATATCATAGTGCCCAGTCTCCTTCGTAGAAGACTTTCTTTTTGATGGATCGGTTGTGCCAATTGGACCTCTGTTGCTGAATTAATTCTGTCTGATCCACAGCAGCTAAACGTTTCTCATCAAGTTCATTCAATTGATTCAATCTACTCTTCTGGGCTTCAGTCACATCTAAGTTTACCTCCATGGCTATCTTCAAGGTATTGATTTCGAATTCAATGGGGAAGACAACACTTTTTCCATACACCAAGTCATAAGGAGAGAAACATGTAGTATTGCGCTAAGTAGTACGATATGCCCACAATGATTTCGGAAGTCTATCAGCCCAGTCTCTATGATGGCTCTTGACTGTTTTGGTAAGGATGGCTTCAATAACTTTGTTAGTGCTTTCCACCTGGCCATTGGCCTGGGGATGGTATGGTGAAGCTATCCGATGCTGAATATTGTACTTTTGTAGCAAAGCTTCAAATTGATGCGACACAAACTGAGGTCCTCCATTTGTAACCACTTCCTTGGGTACTCCAAAATGGGTAAAGATTTCACCATACAGGAAATCGATCACAGCCTGGTCATTGGCTTTCACCAAATCCACAGCTTCTACCCATTTCGTCATGTAGTCAGTACAAACCAAGATGTAGGCTTTCTGCTTGGAATGAGGGTTGATAGGGCCAACAAAATCTAAGGTCCATCTGTCAAAAGGTTCAACCACCAGTTGTGGTTGAAGAGGCATTTGATCCAATCTATTAGGTTGGCCCATCCTCTGGCAGTTGTCACAAGACTGGACATATTTTTTTGCATCCCTAAAAAGTGTCGGCCAATGGTAGCCCATTCTCAGCGCTTTGTGTCCTGTCATCCTATCTGTAAAATGTCCCCCATAAGGCTCGTCATGGCAGACCTTCAGAATATGGAATATTTCATCTTCTCTTACACATCTTCTGATCTCAAGATCAGGTCGTGTGTAGAAGATATGATCATCTATCCAACAATACCTGGCACTTTGCTGAATGATTTTCCTCTTTTCTCTTTTTGACAAATGTGCCAGAAGCTTCCTTACAACCAAGTAGTTAGCGACATCTGCATACCAAGGGGAATGAGTGGAAACTGCAAATAAGTGTTCATCTGGAAAAGAGTCCTCAATAGGCAGATTATCATCACCATTAGTAAAACGAGATAAGAAATCAGCGACAACATTTTCTTTTCCAGGTCTATCTATAATAGTGATATCAAATTCTTGTAATAATAACAACCATCTAGTTACCCGAGCATTTGTAACGGGTTTATTCATTAGATACTTGATGGTTGAGTGGTCAGTGTGCACAAAGGTAAGATATCCAGTGATATAATGTTGGAATTTGTTAATGGAGTAAACAATGGCTAAAAACTCCTTCTCGGTAACAATATAATTAAGTTCAACATGGGCTAAGTTTTTCTAATATAATAAACTGTATAAGGTGCTTGACCATCATGCTGTCCTAAAACTGCTCCAATGGCGGTATCAGAGGCATCTGAAGAAATGTGGAAGGGCAGGGCCCAATTGGCCCCCCTTAGGATGGGAGTTGTGGACATCTTCTCCTTAAGTTTAACAAACACTCTCTAGCATGCCTCATTCCAATTAAATTGCACATCCTTCATTAACAATGAAAACAAAGGAGAGGCAAGTTTGGAAAAGTTTTCTATAAATCTTCTGTAATAACCAGCATGCCCTAAGAAACTACGCACTTCTTTTTGAGTTCCAGGAGTAGGTATATATTTTATTTCCCTGATTTTAGAGGGGTCTACCTGGATGCCATTAGCAGAGATAAAATTCCCCAACACTACCCCTTCACTCATCATCATATGGCACTTTTCAGTGCTCAAAGATAGTTGGGTCTGCTTGCAACGTGTTAAAACCTTTTCCAAATTTTTCAATGCTTCTTCAAAGTCTTTTCCATAAGGAGTAAAATCATCCATGAAAATTTCCATATTATCATTAACCAATTCTGAAAAGATGCCAATCATAACTATTTGAAATGTGGTTGGTGCATTGCATAAGCCAAAGGGAAGTACTTTGTATGCAAAAGTTCCCCATGGACAGGTGAAGGTAGTTTTATCCTGGTATTCAGGAGCAATCTGGATTTGATTGAACTTGCTAAACCCATCCAAGAAGGAGAAAAACTTCTTCCCGGATAAGGTGTCAAGTACTTGATCAATGAAAGGTAGGGGAAAGTGATCTTTTTATGTTGCCTTGTTCAACTCTCTATAGTCGACACAGACTCTCCATTTATCATTCTTCTTGGGTACTATCACGAGTGGAGACACCCACTTGCTGTATGAAATGGGATATATAAATCCTGCTTCCAAGAGTTTCTGAATTTCTTCCTTCACTATGTCCCTAATATTGGGATTCATTCTTCATTGAGGCTAGCACACAGGCCGAGAGTCACTTTTGATATAAATGTGGTGGGTGCACAGATTAGAAGGGATTCCCTTCATGTCTGTGTACTCCCAGGAAAATGCCCTTTTATGTTTTTTTAAGACAGTGATTAGGCGTTCCTGTTCATCTGGAGCAATACTGTGATTGATATTCAAGGTTTTTCCAGACTCTACCTTGACATGAACACTTTTCGAATTTTTCAACACTGGAACTATGTGAGTATCATTGACTAATGTCTCCTCTTTGAGATTTTCTTGTTCTTCTTCACCTAGAGTAGCATTCACGATCTAATAAATTTTCTTATTGACAGAAGTGGGTTCACTGATGATATTATTAATGGCATCGTCTTCAGTTTCATCTTTAAAAGTCAAGGCCTTTCCTATCGTTAATAATGGCTGAACGCCCTCCTCTTCCTCTAGCTCCATCCATAATGGAGTTTCAGCTTCTAGGCTCGACCGAGCTGGAGGATAGAGAGTGAGGTTCTTTATCTCGATTCCATCTGATATGGTCATAGATCCAGATCGACAGTTGATGCAAGCATCAACTATAGCTAACCAGGGCCTTCCCAGGATCAATGGGTGTCCTCCTTGCTGCGACTTAGGTTGTAAAACCAAGAAGTTAGCAGGATATTCCCACAAATCAACTGAGATAACGAAGTCATCCAAGATTCCTTTAGGTTTAATAGTGGATCTATCTGCCAGTTCTAAAACGGTAGGAGTTGGCCTGATATTAGTGAGCCCAAGTTTCCTTACAGTTTCAATGGTCATGATGTTAATTACTGTGCCTAAATCTACCAGTACGTTGGGTATCTACGTGCTCCCAATCTGCACAGTGACACTGGGATTCCCAGGATTGTCGTATTTGTCCAAGAGGGTTTTTCCCATTATTAATTCAGATAATTTCCCTATGACATGAACAGTGGGAGGATCCCTGGGTTTTCTTCCTGGTTTCCTTGTACACAGATCCCAAACGGTTCTGGCATAGATAGGTACATCGTGAAGGGCCTGAAGGAGTGGAATTTTGACATAGAGATTTTTTAACTCTCCTAAGAGGTAAAATTTATGTTGTCCCATTGCCTTCGGTAGCATTAATCTTTCAGGGTATGGTGGTTCCCTAACCAATTGTGTAGGCTGTGTGTCGATAAATGTGTCTTCTTGTGTTTCGACTGGCATATTGGTAGGATGTTTAGCGTCCTCAATAATGGGGGTCGCTGTATTGGGTAAATACTATTGGTTCATCCTTTCTTCAGGCATAGAGGATGGAACATCCTCAATGACCAAAAGCTCCACTACCTTCCCTAATCGTAAGCGGATGTTGTTGCAGGGAACTGGAGTAATGGAGTAAGCCAACATGTTGGCAGTCTCAAACTGATGGACTGCTTTATTATTTTGGTTGGGGTTAGGTTGAGCAGGAAGCTGTGGTCGTATAGGAATATTGGGGACAACATTATTCTGGAGTTGCAGCTGCGACTGCTGATACTGCTGATAAGGCTGAGGATATTGTTGAGGAGGGTATGGTTGATGAGGAAACATTTGATGTGAAAGTTGTTGAGCAGGTTGGTTATGGGGACTGGTTACCTAGATGGAAGTTCCTCCATCCAGGAGACCAAGAATTTTGTTGGTTTGGTGGCTGCGTCCAAGAGTTCCAGAAATTAAGATTTTGCATCGGAGGTTGAGAGGGATACCATTGATGGTTATAATAAGATGAAGGGAATTGTGTATTCATGTGCTGCATATTATTCCAATTATTCATGTTATTCAAAAATGGAAACAAGTCTGGAGCCATACCTTGATTTCGAGGCTGCCAGGGCTTTTTCTGTGCAATAAAGTAGGATGGTTCCACATCTGGAGTTGATGCCTACAGAACTGCCTTGACTTGAGGTAGTGAAGGGCATTCTTTTGTGTCATGGTTCAGCTCGCACAACTGACACACTTCTACCTTGTCGGGCACTCCTTCAAAGGATAGTTCTTCCTACATTAAGGGAAAAATATACCATGTGTAAGATCCTCTACTGCTTGTTTCTGCTTTGCCCTTAGGACATCTATTTCTGAGAAGATGGAGCTCATCATTTATGTCTTGAAATTTTCAAGGATATTGCCTATTTCTGCCTGGGTGGATCCTCCATTAGATGACTTTTGTGTTCTGTCAAAGACATCACGTTCTAATTTGTCCTGTTTGTCGTTCCTGGAAGATCCCCTGGAATACCTTTAGCATAGTTCAATGATCTTTTCAAGGGACTCCTTTGAGATATCCCCCTTTCCTAACAAGTTCAACATGTAGGATTATTTTGAGCACATATAACCCCATGTTAGTCTATCCAACTCTCTGGACATTATATAAAATCCTTTCAACAAATCTTCCAGACTTTCATCGTCCCTTTGTACCATTTTAAACAGTTCTTCTCTCTTATCTTTGGTATTGCAATACTCCTGATATTTCTCTAGGAACACCTGTTTCATCTGGTCCCAGGTGGTGACAATACCCCCACCCAGGCTCATGAACGAACGTAATGCATTGTCCTTCAAAGTGGCAAGAAAAAGTTTCAGCTTCTATACATTGGTGGTGTAGTCATAGCGGCGACAGAGGATGTCAAATTCAAAAAGAAATTCATCCGAATCCTCTGCCGCTTTTCCATAAAAACAAGGCAACATCGATGGTGATATATTTTTCATGGGGACTATCCCCTATGGCTGTTGAATTGGGAACTGGAGTGTAGAAATCATCCCTTCAGGCGGGGAGTTACCCTCGTGATGTTGATTTTCATCCATTGCTTCTTCATGATCTTCTGGATCACGTCTGTTGCTCATGTCTTCTTCTGCTTTATTGTCTTCGTGCTTCCACTGATCGTTAAATTTTTGATGGAACTATGTCCACTCCTCTTCTGTCACAACCTTCCCATTAATGTGATATATCAAATGTCGGTCAGTTGATCCCGCAATACTAACTTTGTATTCCTCTGCATGGATACTCGAGGGTGTTGCAGCTCCTCTTATGTTCTCCACTATGGAAACTGATGCTGCCACTCCAAGGGTAACTGGGCTTCTTCTAATAGGTGTTTCCTGATGGTGAGCCCCAGCAGAAGAATTGGTCCTATCAACCAGATCATCAATGAATGTCCTTCTTCAGAATGTTGGATTTCACCCATGGCCTCGACCACTTGCAATGTTAGTGTTCTATGGGATCCTGGGATTTATAGGAATGTCACGTTGTACCCTTCTCGTATTCATGTAACCCAAAACATGCAAACTTAAAAACTGAAGAAAAATGAATAAATATAATTACTGGATACAACTACTACGGTGTCTAATAATTATCTTTCCTCGCCAACGACGACAAAATGTTTGGCACCCTATATGCAAGTTAATTAAAGCCAACATACAAAGTGTTCAATATAAATTATCAAAACAGGGAAATGTTTTATTTCAAAGATAATGTGCATTGTATATGCTTAAACACTGAGTAGTTGATAATGTGAATGAATTATCCTACTTTCGTGTTTAGCCCACTCATCCCAAGATCTACTTAATCTAATTTACCTTCTTGAAAATGCCAAATCACAATTACCTACTCACAACCCTTAGTCTAGAAATGAGAGATTTAGAAAAATAAACATCTAGATTTACTTTTGCAGAAAGTTAAATCCTAAATAACCCAGCCATCTGAAGATCCATCTCGGCTATCTTAATTCAACTTAATCTAGGAATTCAAAGTGCAGGAATTAAGTTTCACAATTATAACTATAAAGGGATGAACTAAAGAGATCTAAAGAAAACAACAATTGAAAGAACTAGGGATGAACACGGCTATTACAGCTATCACACAGTTGCATAAGAGAAATTTAATCTACACAGTCGACTGTCACACCACACCACTGCAGTTTACAGGGAATGCAATTACTGATCATTCAAAGGAACGCATAATAAATCGATGGCTGTTGCATCTACTGTAAATAAATAAATTCATCATAAGATTCACTCCACACAACAGAATAAATAAAATACCTAATTAAATCATCAATCTTTGTAGGAAGGTGGGCCCAACCTTTGCACAAAGATGCTAGAGATGGCACACATTAAAACGCCGAGATATGAAGAATCAAACTCCTTATATTAAAAATGGTGAGATGAACACACAACCTCTGTCACAACTTATACAAATAGAATCAATTAATATCCAAACCCTGGCTCAAAATAGTTCCCATTATTTATACAATTACAATCATAACTTATACCCACTGATATTGGGCAGCCATGAAGATATTTGATCTTCAGGCTGCCCTAATTACGATAAGCTGTTACAGTTGTGGCAAGATAGAAGCAGGAAATATAGGAATACTATTACTCGAGCCAACGATGACAATCATGATCAATCTAGAATATACTCCGTTGATTGCAGCTATCCTTGAGCAGCGGCGCACTATTGCATCTGAATCTGTTGCAGCTTGTTGCAGCCACCTTTGTACAGCTTGCGTGGAATAGTAACCTTTGACCGCTTTCTTTGGGAAACGATGGAATAGATGGTGATTATCTCAACAATGAATGTCCATCCCTCTCTTGGCATGTTCAGCCTGCTACACGTGTATTCTTTACATCTCGAATGATCTTTATAAAACCACCATATGTTAGCATAATTCAAGATATGGAGCCCTGATTACAACAATCCTAAGCATTAATAAGATAAGACAATGATTAACCATACATGTATGAATTGGGGGACCAAGTGAAGGAAAAACATCTATTTAGTGTACATAATGGAGTAAGATGAGGCAAAAAGAGGTAGGTAAAGGTGGTAAAAAAGGGGTCATTTCTGGGCCCAACAGGATAAAAGTGGATAGATTGTTCAAATAAAGAATTTTCAACATGTGAAAGGCATGAGGTTGTTCTTGTCATTAGGAGTGCATTTCGAAGGTTTATTAAGAGTTGTCAAAAGGTAGTTTGAGAAGGACTATTCCTTGTTGTCGGAAGATTTTTTTGAGCATGATGAAAGTATCAAATGTACGCTAAAGAGCAGTTCCAACGGATGAGCGTAAGTACATGGGAATGTCTTTTACATGAGTCAATTGTCTGAATTCACCAAGAAGAATTATGGAGCAACCACCAAATGGGATTGTACATTTCGAGGGGAAAGCTTGACGTAAGCATGCATCAATTTGAGTTAACATTTTTGGGCCAATAAAGCTCATTTCATCTATGAGAATATAGCGAATATGGCGAAGTTCTTCTTTGAAATTTTGAAAGAGAATGGCCTTCAAGGGGCTGCATTTCACCAATGGGTATTCGAAGAGTAGAATGTATTGTTGATGCATGTATGTTAAAAGCAGCAACACAAGTTGTAGCAAGGTGAAGAAGTGGGGAGGGATTTTGTTCAGATGCAGTTTGAAGTGCAAATTTTAGACAAGATATGAGGTAATATTTTTTCGGTGCCTACAGTACCTTGAATCGCCAGTTTTAGCAGTTGAGCATATGTAGTGTTTCTGAAATGGGACATGACAAGGTTAAAGGCTATGCGTTGTGTGGGAGACAAGGAATTAGGTGAATTGGAGAAGGATGGGGTGTCTCCATGTAGTTGGATGGACAAGTGATTGAGGTCAATGAATGATGTTGTTGTCTCATGCAAATGGGTGGGTATATTGTTATTTGACCAATTGTGATTTTTGTAAAATTCATGATGCCCAAGCATTTTAAGGTGATCAACTTGGATGTTATTTCCTAGATGCATTTGAGAGACAAGTTCCCATTCATCCATGGTATGGGGCAACGGAAAGGTAATAGCATTGGAGTTTGAATCATCAGGTAGAGGTGTAGAGGGTTCTTCTTCTGCACGTTGAATATATCACACAACATATGTGCCTTTAATGTGATGCCAATGAGAAATAATTTCAAAAGTTGTGGTTCCAATATTGTGAGGGATGGACCGAAAAGGTTTGTATAAAAGAAGTTCACTCCAACAAAATGGTTCAAAAGATGAAGAATCAGAGGGAGGAATGGAAGTGAAAAGTGGATAGACTCTAACAATCTTGTCATGCAAGTTTTGTTTCCATGGATTTTTTTTCCTATTAGGCGAGAAAGACCAAGAATGAGCAGCTTCAAGCAGAGTTAGATGTTCAAGATAAATGGGTCTTTGCATGTAAGCAAAAATGAAGGGGGGCATTGTAGGGGTGTTATTAGTGTCATTAGAAACACGACAGAAGACAGTTTGGCTCACGTTTAGGGAAAAGAAGTGATGGCTACAAAGCATAAGAGGAAGTTTTTGTAGCATGTGACATGTCTCTTGTGCACTAATGTCTCTTTCTACAATTGCTTATGCAAGGAATTGTTTGATTGGCTGAAGAATGCGGCCATCACTTGGTGTAGCATGTGCAAGGCGAGAGAGAATTGCATGGTAGGTTTCTGATTTTGGCTATGCTTTTGATGCACACTTTGAAATGTATTTGAGAACAACATGTTTACAAAGAACATGTTGGCAATCAACATTATCCCTCCATATTGAAAGCATGGTAGGGTTGTGAATATTTAAAAGGGGATAATTTCTTACAGGATTGTATGTTTTCCGTCCATTTGGAAACAATGAATAACGAAGAAGTATCTTGCAGCTCATATGGAAAGCCATAGCGACATTGAACAGATGTTTCTTTTTTGCGAAAGCCAGTTGACTCTGAACATCTGGTGTGCCTTTGAACAAAATTGACAAGTTCTTCATAGTCAGCTGAGTAGTTTGATGCAAATATCGATGGTGACGCGAGACTGCATGGATCGTTTGTAGTAGAATGGTGTGACCTAGATGTGGACAAGTGGAAATTACGAGGATTCCAACCTGTCACATATGTGTCAATTTTTTTTTTGCAACTTCAACTATAACAACATCTTCCCAATCTAACCTATCCATATTTGGTGCATTTTCCAACCAAATAAAACCATGAATGTGTGTGGATCCTCTATGCTACCATTCACATATACATGGGAGGAAAAAGCATATATTAGAAATAGATTGTATAAAGTGAAAAATAGGAAGAGAAAAAAGAAGAAGGAATAGATGGTATAATACCTGCACCAAGAATCTGTTATATGAAAACCTTTTTGAAGCACCTCTTGAAGAAATGCTTTGAATCTATTATGCATGTACTATGATGTAATATGTGGATTTGATATGATGTTGTGAACCTTCGATTGATATGTTTGAGGTAAACTAGTAGGACGTTTAGCAAGCATTAGAGCATGCAAATATGGCCATTTTGTGTCAGCTGCACTAAGGGTGAAGAAGAACGTTGGTGTACCTTGTTGATTGATCATATTTGTGAGTTCAATGCTTGCTAATGTTTCAATGGATTTGCCACAGGAGATGGAAATGGAGCCATGTCGACAGGTTCCGCAAGAGAAATTGAAGAAGATATATCCATAGGTAGATGAGCAACCCTGTAAAGAAGACATTGTTTCTTGTTTTTATCTCTGTTTTGTGCATACAAAACTCTTCTTCATGCATTGGCTTGTTCATTGTCACGATTTGGCATAATGCCTACAAGAAAAATTTTAACTTGTTAAATGCCTAGAAGCTTTGATTGTTGGCAACGACACATTTTCTATATGTATTAATTGCAAATTATATGGATATAAAGCAGAAGATTAAAAAACAAATGTTAATTCATTCAATACGGGGAAGTAAAAATGTAGCTTAAAATAATATAACTGGAGTAAATTTTGTTTTTCAGGTGCTAGCTTGATAATTGTAAGAAAATAGCAATATAGAAGAAAAAAGTGTAGTGTGAGAAAGTATATATGAAAAAAAAAGAGTAAATCTTACGTAGTAAGTTATTAGAAAAATTCAATTTTGTATCTTATATTTTTTCTTCAATTCTGTTGAAAGCTAATGTTTCAACATTGAAACAGTAGAATTTTAGAACAGTATTCGACTTTCCTAAGCGAAAAGGTAAATTGACAATCAATTTATCAATTTACCTTTACGCTTTCTACATTGGAAAGCGGAAAGGGAAAGCAAAAAGGTAACTTGATAAATGAATTTATCAATTTACCTTTCCACGTTGCTCTTTCCGCATTGGAAAGCAGAAAGGTAAATTGATAATCAATTTATCAATTTACCTTTCCGCTTTCCCTTTCACCCCTTACTTTTTCATTTCGACATCACATTATGTCCGTGTAGATGATCCCAGATTGCACAGGATCATTGGTGCTACACAGATGTATGTTTCTCTTCCAATAGTATCCGACGCAGGTGGAGTTATTCCACGGACTTATTATATAGTACCTTGTATTAACGAGTAGGTGTTACTCATTAGATAAAACCAAGTGTATAGTGCAATAGAACCTAGTCNTCGGATTCTTGTAATATTGGGCTCTACTGGCTCTAAGAATGAATATTGAAAAAACCTAATCCGTGGAAAGGGAAAGAGGAAAGGTAAATCGATAAATTGATAATGAATTTACCTTTATACTTTCTGCATTGGAAAGCGGAAAATGAAAGATTGATTATCAATTTACTTTTTTGGATTACGGAAAGTCTACCTTGGGCATATATTATTTGGATTTTGGAATTTGATATTTGGTATATTGTTGTAGGCACAATAGATCCCATGCTTAATCCAAAACATGAGAACGCCAATGTTACATGTAAGGTAATATTTCTGAATCCTTCAAGTCATTTTGGGGGTTCCCATAATATTTATCATGGTTTCTATGATTTATGAATTCTTCGAATTTTTGTGTGTTTTGAATGCCTTTGGTGGATTGTAGAAAACTATTTTTTTCAAAGAATTATGTCCATGCCGCATTTCGCATCCCGCATCTCTCAACCCGCAATGCGGATTGTGAGATATTGAAGTTTATAATTTGTCAACTTTTTAATCCCGCAAGTCGTGATTTATTTTGTGATTTTTTTTGCGTGTTCCCGCAACCCACAATTTACGGGATGTGTATTGCGGGAGAGATTGAATAAAACTTTGGTACTTTTGTCATCCCTCATCCCGCAATTCCAGAATGCAGATTGCGGGATAGTTAATAAAATTTAGATCTCGCGATAAGATCCCGCATCCCACAAGGTTTAATCTCGACCGTTCATTTATATTAATCCTACGGTCCTAACTGACTCCGTAACATCTGCATATAGGTCGGTCTTTTATGATTTCTTTACCATTTTTACTGCTGTGAATTACTGTGTTGCATGAATTTTCTTTGCATTTTTACCAGGCAACATCATCACAGTCTAGTCTGATTACAGGTTAGTGTCGTAGTTGTTTTCATCATTCAAATTGATTATTGTAATTTTGTTTGAATTAGTTTTGATTTTGGTTTATGCATTTAAAAAGAGTGTTTTCGGTTCCCAAAAATGTCTCAAATTACTCGATGTAAAAACCTTCAAAGAGACTTGCTGACCAAGGACCCAAACTTTGGCGTCTTCTCTGATACGAGTGGCAGAGTCACTGAAACCTATCAAATTGATTGGTCTAGGATATATTCCATTTTCGACAACGATGACTTCTCAGACATACAGGAAGATCGGTCGGCCTATCAAAGAATTAAAGACTCTGGAATCCATGCCATTGCTGCTAGACCTGCTATCCTTCCTTATAATGATGTGGTTAAATGGATTATTGAACACACAAACCCTAAATACTGCTCCTTCAATGACAGTGTAGGGTCACAACTCACAAATTTCCACCCCGATGTCTTTGTCAAAGCCTATGGTCTTAAACCGGTTAGACAACCCCTCGAGGTTTAATTTCGATGAAATGTTAAATCCTGGATGAGCGAATCTAGTAAGTTCTCTCAGAGGAATGATGAGCTTTACCTTGTTTCTTGGTTTAGGGAACCATACTCTCTACTAGAAGCCATGCTATGTAGACTTTATGGTCTCCCCAAATGCTCCTTTTTAAAAGCTGAATGGGCTCCAATAGCTCATCATGTCCTGACCACAGGAGAATCCTTCCCATGGGCTTCTATTTTGTCTCTAGAGCTTAGAATGGTCATCCAGGATTATCAAAAGGCCACTGCCAGGAAGAAACCGAATTTCTTCTTTTCAGCCTTCATTATCGACGTATTTTGTATTGAGTTCCACTATCCCAATTTGGGATGGAACTGGACTTTACCGGCACCTCCAGTGCCTATCTACCATGCAGAGTTGTGGGATACCAATTACGTACCCAGGTTCTATGACATATGTGAAAAATTCCTTGGCCACATTTATTTCCTAATCTTCAAAAAGGAGGCTCCATTCTTTTCCACTGAGGCCAAGAATCTCATTGCTACAATGGGTTATTGGTACGTTGGTGAGTCCTTTGCATATTTCAGAATTTTGGATAGTAGTGTTGTCCATATGTTGCCCAAGGTTGTCCCTGATAGATTAATCCTTAAGGAGGTGTCTTTCCAGACTGTCACTACAGGGGTTTACAAGAGACTCATTGGACCTAAGAGAAAACGTTGACCTAAATTCCCTCTGTATCTCAGGTAATTGGCCATCCCAACCTCAACTTGGGCTGTAGAGTTAAGTGAGCACATAGTTTCATTGAAACTTGGCTTTGCTAGTAAGATACATCATGATCCCAAAGGGTTCCTTGATGCTCACTTCAAGCAAAACCATATCAAGGGTGGTTTTATTCATGAAGATATCCCTGATGATTCCATCTATAGTGGAGTAGATACCTTTCCCGAGGTTTTGGATAGGGCCAAAAGTAAAGAAGAACAAAGTCTTATCCTACATTATCAGAAGGAGATCAGAGATAGGATCCAGAGGTACAGGGCATTAGAATTGGATCTGCTAGAAAAGGTAAGAAAGAACAATGAAGAAAAGGAAGCTCATCTAACCAAAGTTCCATCAGTGGTGACAGGTTCAGTTGAGGATAAAGGCAAAGGTCTTGTGGAAGATCATCCACATGAAACTATTTCCCAGCAAATGAAAATTTTGATGCATACTTACCAGCAGTTTAAACAAAGGTTAAGTATGATGACTTTTGTTTTAGATACCTAGGTAGATGTAGTTTTTCATCATGTTGCTGATATTCAGACAGCTGTAGCGGTTACTCAAACTTTTGATGATCCATCTGAAGAGAAGCCATTCAAAAGACAGAAGACCCAGGTTTCTTCCTCTACAGTTCCTACTATCAATTTAACTGATTCCAATCTTGAAGAAGAATAAATTTCTCCTGCGCCTGTTTTGGAAGAAGTGGATAACCAATTGCAAGCATTTTCAGATTTGTTTAATGGTCATGGTAAGAAGGTTTCCATCCCTTTTTCCAACATTCCACAATCGACTTCTATGCCTAGCTCCTCATCTTTAGCATTGCTCATTTCATCCATCAAAGCTCTCTCTACCTTGCATGTTGGAGCTACCGTACCTCCCTCATTGTCTCAACTTTACCACACTGCAACTTCTACATCTACTCCTATGATACTTCCTTCATTTAAAACTCCCATGTTGCATTTTAATGCTGAGGAAACCCCAATTTTCAAGATCTCTCTTCACATAGCCTCATTTACTTTATCATCATCATCAGCTTCTGAGAAGGTCTTGGTGTCTTCATCGTCATTTCCAGTTGTCATCATTCTTGTTCCAATCTCTTCAACTTCTGAAGCAGCTGTAGTGACAGACTCTCCTTCTCCATCACCTTCTCCTCACATTAATTTGCCTATGCCTTTCCCCATTGTAACTTAGACATCCTCTTTGGTTTCCACGGTGGCAGTAACCTCTTCTACTACTGAGTCAAGAGATGATTTTAATGAGAATATTGTAATTTCTCTTGGAGACTATCATTACAGTAAGTCTAATAAGCAGTGGTTAAGAAGGGAAAAAATAGAAGCAGAGATCAAGGTGATATGGATACATCTCTCTATAACCAAATAGTTTGGACTCAACAGTCTGGTGATCCACAATTAGATGCTGCAGATACTATTGCTGCTCTGGGAGCATTCATAGGTGCAAATTTGCATGCTGTGAATACACTAAATAGAGAATTTGATAGAAGAAAAGAAGAGATAAGCAAACTGAAGGAAGAGCTGGAAAAAGAGAGAGAGCATGAAGCTCATATTGCATATCTTATGAAGACAACTCAGGACAAGTACAATGAAGTATAGGTGAAGAATGTTTCCCTTCATGATGAGTTGCAGTATGAGAAGACTGCAAATGCTACCTTGATGCAAAGGATAGCCTTACTTGAGAAGCAATGTGAAGATGCAACTACAAGTGCAACTTCATCTTCGTTCTCTAGGTTTTCACAACACGAATTTAAAGAATTTGCTATTAAAACAAATTAGGAGCATTACGATTTAATAACTGAATTGTTCCAGACTATGAATGATATTTATGAAACCCACATTGCTTTTGATCAGATGTCTGTTGTCCTTGAAGAACAGGTTGAAAAGAGAGAGCAAGCTTCCAAAGCTTATGATGTTATTTTATATTGGCAACGATATATGAAGGACAAGCCATAAAACATTACCATCCTTAGCAGCTTTCAGCTGAAAAAGGTGAGAACTGTACTGCAGGATTGGCTCATCCTGAATGAGATGATTGAGGATACTATTAAAAAGGCAGAGGCTATGTGTGGAAGAAGGTGGTATGTTGTAGATGCTATCATGGAAACATTGTGTTTTCCCACAGTGAATCTTATTGAGAACGCATGTCCGCCAAAACTGATGATTGAACAGGTCGAACGCCGACGAGATGAAGCGAAGGAGAAAATCCAGGCACTTGATCATATCACTATTAAAGACGTGGATCAATTAATATGACAACCTATTGCCCTTGAGGGAAGGATTCATATTTACCTCTGCATTTGGCACAAGTTGGCTAAGAATGAAATAGAGACTTATAGATGTGATGCTCAACTTGGTTTCAAATCAGCTAATTATCCCAATATAGCATAACTGTTGGAGATTTGGAATAGATGGCGTGATTTTCTAGGTTATTAGCTTTATTTGGGTTTTTACGATCATAGCCTTTATGGAGATATATTCTTTGTAATAATTATTTAAGGGGTAGACTTCAGATGCATTAGGAACTTTTTGGAAGGGGAAAGATCTCGACAAGAGACTGGAGATACCTCTATTTACTTGAGGTTTCTATAATTTATTGTAAACTTGATTTATTACAGGTAGATATTATTTCATATCTCTTGTTCTTTATTTGATTAAGTTTATTTAATAGATTATGATGGTTCCTATTTCAGATGGATCAATATTATTGTTAGTCCTTTGCAATCAATGAGTGCACCGATTCATAACCTTGGTGTTTGACCTAGGTCTGTTACCTTGTCTGATAGGATAGTTTTGTACCTTAAAAATCTTTTAAGCCTTGAGGTTTTACCCCTTTTCCTTTTATTCTAATTTTTGATGTGTTTTGATTTCATGTTTTTAATATTCTAGGTATTTACAACATTTAGATCTTAACCTATGCTCCTATAGCATGTTTCTAGTTCATTCAAAAATTTTCTATGGTTTCAAAATATTCTATATGGTTACTAAGGTGAGCTGGAAGCACATGAACATTACTCAAGGAGCAGATACGCTGCCAGCTCCACAAGGATGAGATGTTTTGCAGGTACCATCATGATACTAGCAGTTTTCAAGCTCTGTGCTCGTGACCATAACTCGACATCTGCTGTTGAACAGTACTGGGATAAAACACTTGTACATAACCATATTTATTCATCATTTTCCACCTTACAGTTGGTATTCTGAAATAAGGGTCGGGAAACCATGGTTTTACAAGAACATGGTTTTCTTCATATTTCTCAAATATCTTCCTCCAGTGTTGCATCTACAGTTCACGATCCAACTATGAGTATTGACAGGAAATTTCGACCAAGTGGTCATTTGCTTAGAACAGAACCTTCAGATGTCGAATGGATGAAGAAATTTCCTTCAACCCTCAAAAAAGTTAAGGAAATTGGTTGGTATGTTATGTTTGAAAAGATCACAAAACATCATATTGGGGTTACTAAAGCTTTTTGTGAGAGTTTTGATGGATCTAGGGTTCAAGTTGGAGGTTTAGAATTTATAGTCTCAGAGGAATCCATTTCGCATGATATTGGCGTTGTTCCTAAAGGGGAAAGGTGGTATAAAAGACAAACTATCAATGAAAATTATAGCCAGTTCCCGTTACCAGCTCATAAAACCCCAGATTGGAACCAGGGCATCCAAAGGGTTTTCCTTTTTAAAGAATGGTAGGATGTGTTGCATATTATCCAAAGGTATGTCACTTGCGAGGGTAGATTTGGCAGTGTGTATCGATTTCATTTGATATTCCTACAACATGTAACATGTGCAAATAAATTAAACCTTCCTTTTTATTTATTAAAAATTCTGGAAAAGATGGATGTTATGGCTCGAAACCATTCTATCTCTTCTGGTAGTAATATGTTCCATCACGGGTTGATTAAGCTTTTAATTACTCCGGAGTTAAGCAAATTAGAAAGGTCATAGTCCCATTTTCTTTTCTGGGGGGGGTTTCAAAGTTAAATTTAAAGATGTAGAGAAAAGAAAGAGAAAGAAAAAGTCTTCTAAAAAGAAGGTTTTAAAGAATTCTGATAGTGCAAAAACAAAACCCTCAACTGAAAATAAAACTGAAGATTATCATGAGCATGAATGTCTTGAAGAGATAACCTTGACATAGCTACCAGAAAAAGAGCCTGGGTGGAAAAGGAACGACCATTCAATTTTAGGTTCTGTTGATGAGATACAGACAGTTAAAGAGGGACCGATTCATACTAAAAAGATTTCAGAGGTGACAAAGTTTTCATTTAAACCTTTCAAAACATATTCCAGACCTAAAACTAGACCAGTGAAGAATCTCCAGATGAATATGAAGGCATTATTAAACCGTAGGTTTAATAAAAGGCAGGTGATAAGTGTTCAAGATACATCCAGTTATGATGATGAAAATAATAAATCTAAGGAGTTAGAATTAGCCATGCATCAAGTTTTTGATAACATTAACCAAAGCCTAAGACAAATTCCAGATCTAGCTCCTAAAGGTTGCATTTATAATTCTACTGACATGGAAGAAGATAATCCCTCATTGTTTCTTGAAGCTGAGATTGGTGAAACATCAGAGAAACAAGTAGGTTGTAATGAGCAGGTTCTCATAGAACAAGAAAAGGAAACAGTTGCAAAACTTAACAAGAAAAAGGTTAAGGTGAAGATGCATAAATAAATATGAGTGAATTGAAATGAGATAAAGAAAGCAAAGAAATTGAGCAACTTAGAAGACATAATGGACATTTAAATTAGATCAATGATCAATTGGTGAAGGCAAATACAATGCTGAAGCAAGATTTGCAGGAGGTGAATCAGAATTCTGCTGAGCTGATTCAGGTTTCAGAGGAAGCAATGAAGAGGAGAGACTGGTGCAAGAGGAAAAAGAACAGTTAATGAAAGATAAAGAGGAGCTGGCAATAAGGCTTCGTGGGATGCAAAAGGATATCGAGAGGTTACAATCAAAGTCATGTGCGCTAGATGGGCTAGCCACCTTGGTTGAGGCAGCAAGAAGGATTTGAAATGATAATTAGTTGACACTTGTCATAAAGTAGATTTCCTTTTTGTTATAAACTTTTTTTATAATTAGAAGACTTAGCCTTAAAAAGTGGATCTGTTAAAACAAAATTTGGGGATCCTATCTTTAGGTTATGTCCTATATATTTTGTAATATTTTTGAGAAACATAAGGACACATGGGAGTCGATCTACTGGGAGATCGTGCAGACATTTCAATGGTTACTTGTGTAAGAATTTTTTTGCATTTTTGAATGACATCTAATATACTATATGGAGCTAGGCCTTTGATCTATTTTTGTTTTAATATTATTTTGTTCAGTCTAAACTCTGCATTTATTGACTATGATGTACATGTTTTCTATATTCATTTAATGTATGCCAGTGAATGTTAAATACCTATTGATAATTGAAAAGTGTTTTCAAAGACCAGTACTTTTATATATGCTACAAATATGAACTATTTGTTTATTGTTTGGAGTTATATATCTTGAAGCTTATCTCATGTACCTTAAATGCTTTGTCATTCATTTATGCAGAATTATTTTTTTTTGCCCTTGTATTTCTGAAGTTTTCAGATATTATGTCTCTGCCTTGTTATCCCTACCTATTTGATTTACATTATTATCCAAACAAAACCTATTAAAAAACAGTCTTTCATTTGAGGTGCCTGAACACTGCTAACCACGTAATCTAGGTGGCAGACTTTAGGGAAAACATCTTTTGGCGACCATACTGGGGAGGAAGTATAAATTCTTCCTTGGTTTCATAGACTACATTTTCTTTCACTTGTTCTAAATAAAGAAAAGCAACTGTGGCTCCCAAGAATACTGGGACTAGGGCAAACCCCTCATCACCTTTACATCCAGGAATCCCAGATCCTGAGAAAATATTGAAAGAAGCTAGACAACATTTAAGCTCTACTGCATCAGGAAGGTTCGTATATCCCTCAGCCTTGGAGATTCCTGAATCTTCTCAGTTTCTGCTTCCTACTTTTGATCCACATTTTTAAAAGGGTAAAGAAGAATTAGATTCACCTTTTCCCCCTTCTCAAGTTGAAAACTTTCAAGTTTTCACAAATCCCCTATTACCTGAAGAGGTTAAGGCTAAAGCATTACAACTAGGTAGTTCTTCTCTATTTTCATCTCACATTCCTTTTACAAGAAGAGTCCCACCTCATCAACCTAAGTTCAATAATTTTACTCCATCAAAACATTCAAGTACAAACCAGTCCAACTCAAGCTCAGCTACTTCAATTTCTCCTAGTCCTAAAATGTCTGCTCAACCTATGGATTACATGGATCGAATAGTTGCTGCTAGATATGCAGCCTTGGTTATGCCCCAACCTGTTCATGCTCTTTCGGGGGGATATTATCAAAAGTATCTCCCTAGGTTTAATGTCCAAGGGGATACAACAACAGAAGAGCATTGGAATGCTTTCTTCAGCTACGCTGATAACCAGAACATCAAAGCTAAGGATGTATGGATGAGAATGTTTGTCCAGAGCTTAGATGGAGAAGTTAGAAAATGGTTTAGGGAATTGCCTCCAGGATTAATAGATGGCATTGAAATGTTAGAAGAGGTTTTCATGAAGTAGTAGAGAGATACAAAGGATTTTATGTATTACTTTACTGAATTTGGGGCCTTGAAAAGAAAAAAGAATGAATGTATTGTTGATTTATCAAAAAGATTTAATAAAATGTATAGCAAGATTCCAACAGAAATTAAACCTTCAGAAACTTCTGCCAAGCTCACATATGCAAATTCATTTGAATCTAAGTTTTCACTACTTCTAAGAGAAAGAAGGCCAGTGACCCTACTTAATATGCAGGAAGCTGCATTGGAAGTTGAATCAAACATGCTAGCAACATGAAAACTTAAATATCATTCAGATTGTTTTGATCAAGATAAAAATGGCAAGAAGGAAATGGATTCAACTTCAATGGCTAGGTCATCATATAAAACGGATGATATGAATAAGCTAATAAAAAATTTGTCTGCAAAAGTAAATAGACTTGAAATGGAAAATAAAAATCTGAGTCAACCTGTGCCAGAATAATTTACTGAATGAAGAAGGGGAAGTTGAGGATATAGAGTATGAGGATTTATATCAGGATATAAATCATCTTGAAGATGAGTTATATGAAAGCTATCTAACCAAAGATCAATGCCAAATTGTTGAATTGTTAAAAGAATTTTATTCTTCTTCTGATGATATCTATCAGACAGATCCTAAGAAGTCTTACCATCTTAGATCTGGTGTTAAACAGGTAGTTTAGAATCCTAAAAAGAAAGCAGCAGCCAAGCAGTACCCCGATCTTCCATCAGAAAAGAAACATAATCACAAGCTTAATAGGGCTAAGATTACAGAGTTGGAAGAAACAAATAAGGGTAATCAAGGGTTTAATTTTAAAAATGAGATGAGTAAGTTGAAGATTCCTGTTCCCCTAACAGAATTAATAAAAGTTCCCTCATTCAGAGATCCTGCTTATAGGATGTTGAAATCACAAGCAAATGGGATTTCTTTTGATGTCATTAATTTACATGATGAACATCCAACTATTTTTGTGCGTGCTCCTCCACCTGATCAGCTTGAGAAGAAATCAAATCATCCTCCTCCTTTCTAGGTTACTTTGACAATTCATGAACAAATGTTGCACAATTGCTTGTTAGATTCCGGAGCTTCTCATAATCTAATGCCCAAAGTTGTTATGGAATCCCTAGGTCTAAGCATCACTAAGCCTTACCATAATTTATTTTCTTTGATTCAAGAGCAGTTCAGTGCCTAGGATTAATCAAAGATCTGGTTGTAAATCTTTCCCAATTACCTATGAAGAGTGTCATGATGGATTTGGTTATAACTGATATTGAACCAAAGTTTGGAATGTTGCTTTCAAGATCCTGGGCTAATAGAGTAGGAGGTACTATTCAAATGGATTTATCCTATGCCACCATCCCAATCTTTGGTGGTGAACAATGAAGGCTGTACAGAGAAGTTCAAATGGCCTATTTAGTAAGTGACAGTGACAATCCTGCTAATAATCCAATCTATGCTGTGGAGGAAGGTTTGGGATCTTGTATGTTGCATTTAAGCAGTGAGGACACATCTGGTGTTTTGCAAGTAGAAAAGAAAAAGCCAGTTTATCATACTACTGAAAAGGAAGATGAACTATGGCAAATGCACTTCTATGGATCTTCATCTAAAGAAGGAGCAGGAGCTGGAATTGTTTTTATTTCCCCTGGAGGAGAAAATGTATGTCTGATGTATAAGTTGGAATTCCATACAACTAATAATGTAGCAGAGTATGAGTCACTGGTACTGGGATTAAGTGTCACATGCCCCAATTTTGCAAAAATAATATTATCATATTTGATTTTATTTCAAGACAATTTGTTAAATTTTATGCTAAGTTGTAATTGATCACTCAGCAGAGTCAAGGATGTTGAATGTAATTATGAGTATTTTAATTATAAATAAATAAAAAGTGGAGACAACAGCTTGTGAGAGTTGTTAAAAGAGTGTTTACTGGTCAAGTTGGTGGAGGAGACTGGGTGGAGAGCAAATAGACAAGTGGTAGCATCCTCAAACACTTCCAATGTTGCAGGTGGCAACCTCCATACATTTGGGGTCATGATCCCCCAAGAAAGTGGGATCAGAGCAGGTGGCTCAATTAATGACAACTAACCCAAAAAGACCTAGGAAATATTAACAAAAATGCCCATTGAAGAGAGTTGAGGCGGCTCATTCCAAGAAGAGAATCGTTCAGGTGAATGTACTTCAGAGGATTTCATTGGGAAGAGAATTTTTGGAAGGTGTTTGAGGGGTAAAACTGCAGAAGTGATCTAGTATAGCTTTTCAGTTGAAGGATCTTACTGTTGAGTGAAGAGTTAATACTTAGTCATTGGACTAGTATCTTGTTGCATGCTCCACCAGTTCTCAGCCAAGGAGACCAGGAACAGGCTCTCCTAGAGTTGGTAGGGAGGAACGGCCTCCCAACGTTGTTGTCATCTAGCTTTAAACATGTTCTACAGTCTTTTATTTGCCGTGTTAAAAATTTATTTCTGAGAATGAATGAATAATGAATGATTTACATGTTATGTAGTGAACTGTTAGAATTTATAATCTTTTAGTTGTTGAATGTTAAATCTATATTTGGATGAGATAATCCTACCTGTGTTTTTCCCCATCTGGAGTGAACCAGACCGTACTCTAGCACAGGTAGTGTGTTTAAAATAGATGAAGATATGATAGAAATCTGGATTGATTAGAGTTATTTTGTATTTAAGAACAATGGAGTAATTTATTTCTGTATATAGATGTTTTCAGGAAAGGATACCAATCTGTCTAATTAAGTTATTGTTTAAAAACCAGACTATTGTATTAATAATGCTAGCAAATAAGTATTCATAATACTTTACAAACAACAGGTTTATTTCTTTTAACAAGTTGATTATTGTAAATAGGTTATTTATCTTATTCAGAACTGCATTTCTGTAAAATGAAACTACTAACCTGTCACATAGGTAAAAGATTTAACTTAGATAAACACTCATTTATTTTTGTGAAGAAAGAACCAAGTCATTTTACAGAGTTATTTTATTGTTCATACTACTTAACTATTTCTACAAATGTTCACATTTCAAGTAGGGTAATTCTAATATAGCTCTTTTTGTACATAAATTAACTATAGCAATTATAATATTGTAACAAGGAAATAATAACAAAACCTATCTATGTACTTATAAAATAGACTGAATGCAATGGTAAATAATAGGTAGTAAATATTATTTATAAATGAACTAATTCATTTAAATAAACTAAACAAAGATTAAATATAAAAGGGAGTACAGGGTCGAAACCCTCATAGTATTAAACATTACAATTTATAGTAATAACATTGTAATTAATAATCAAATAAGCAATAATCCAAGGATTTGGATTTTTTAGCATTCTGAACTTTCAAACTATAAATTGTTATTATAGTCCTATAAGGATAGAGAAAGATAACA
Source organism: Pseudotsuga menziesii (assembly GCA_001517045.1). Classification (NCBI taxonomy): domain Eukaryota; kingdom Viridiplantae; phylum Streptophyta; class Pinopsida; order Pinales; family Pinaceae; genus Pseudotsuga; species Pseudotsuga menziesii. The sequence continues at coordinate 75,502 of LPNX010812750.1, forward strand.
ATGAAAGTATAAACAACTATATACCTGTAACAAACAAATAATTTAACTTTTATTAGTGAACTAAACCTACAAAGTAATTTAAAGAATTTATTTTATACATAGGTCACCAACAGGATTAACCCTTACTCAAATATCCGAGCTTATAAACAAATTACTATAATAGAAAGAATTAACATAATAGAATTTAATAATATAATTTAATTCAAGATAATTTTAACAAGTGAAGATTTCTTTACACAGTCGAAATAGGGTAAGAACCCTAGTATTTAAAATTACAGTAAGAGCATCAAAATAACCGAGTCTGAGCTCAATAGAGTTAAATCTCTATACTTGAAATTTAAAGAGAGAATGGCTTGACAAGCCGCAAAAACTATTGACGAAACTGTACACAAAAACAAGTAAAACAAAATTTACAAGTCACGGCATAAGCCGGAGAACCCTGCTAACAGCAAGGGTTATAAAAAACTAAACAAGTAAACCAAGAAAAAGTAACCCATGAAGGGTCATTTGCAGGCCGTAACTTCCAACTGAAACTGTTCCATAAAGGACTGAACAAGCATGGATTGCCATGGGTTGACTAGGGCTTACCGTAACCAGGAAGCCGACCATACTCATTTGTATCAGCTGCAAAGAGGGTTGTAAACTGTCACCTACGAAGTTAAGAACCCACGACGTTAAATCTATGCATCATATTATAACTGAACTAAGAGTAAGTGTAAGAACTGTTAAAAGGAATTTTTCATACCTGGAAGCAAAGGTAATGTAGCCACCGAGAAACAGGAGCGCCGCCACCAGCGAGACAAAGAGACAACCCTTCATCTTTCCTGTGACAGAGATGTTCATATGCATGCACAAACCACTGCTAGCAACAGCAAGGAGAAGGGAGCAACAACCAAGCAAGAAGTGGACGGTGAAGCTCGCACTGTCACCAAAATGCGAAGCACGAGAACCACGCTCTCAAAAACCCTATGACAAACAGAGCCATAACAGAAGCAAGAAATCCTTTAAAATATTCGTACAGGCACGCCGTGGAGGAACGAATCCAAAAGCCACTCACAGGCTAGGTCGTAAGCCTAAAGTCACGGCCTTCAACAAATTCTTTCCAGGGTAAACACACGATGCAGACAAGGGTGCGAGGACGAATAAGGTAGTCTGAACAACGTAACCAGGACGTGGAGCTCGTTATTTCACAGTAGGGTAAGCATGGCGGCCATGGAGTAGTTGGAGAGCAGCCCGAAGGCCCGAAATTGACGAAGGAGAATGACAAAGCATAGGGTTACACAAACCCTTATACTTCCAACACTTGGCTGAGGAGAAAACACGTGGTCACCCAAATTTTCAACCATGCATTGGGTCGACTCTATAGTCCTTGCATGCCAAATGATTCACAATGATTTAAAAATATAATTCATTGAACTTTCATATAGTATTTTAATCATTCAAAAGGTTCCACGTTATCATAGAAGTCAACCTACGGTTGCATGGGCTTAAACCATGAACCCTTGCATCATTTATAAGGTTATTATATAGCCATCATTTAAGTTCAAATGATGATGAATTCAGAGTCTTTCATACACAAAACATTATACATAAACCAATCGATGGAGTGGACTAATGTTTCATCCCTTTCCATAATAAGTTATCATGTAAACTTATAATTGATATGTTTTTCATATTAAGCCATTCGTTGATCGGGAAAGCGATGCAACCCTATAACCTTTATTCTTGCCCAAAGTATTTTATGCATAGAAGCTTTAGTTCTTCACTAATGATTTATCCATTTAGTCATAACATAAATATTATAGTTACAAACATTGATAAGCCTTGTGCTATCGTAAATAATTTTATGAAGAAAATATTATGATACTTGGGAGATGCTAATAAAAAGGCTATTCATCACCTAGCCAGACTATGATATTAATAAAGTATTCCTAATAGACTTTGTATAGCTAATCTTGTTTCCACCAACATTTAATTTGTGACTTGATAGTTCTATACAACATAGTTTTAAATATGATCATGAACTTTATAAATCTTATTTGTTTATAACCAGAATTACTGGTAAACATGGATGTTTTATAAACAAGATAGTTCATGTGTGTATTGGGGAGTATCATAGAAAAATATCATTTTCAGTGGGTGGCAAATACTAGGATGTTGGCTATGAATTCTTTACATAGCTCAGACGAACAAAGTTTAATGACATTTGGTTATTTACTCAACCATGACAAATACTATTAGTTACACCATGTTTTCAATTAGTAACATAACTTTAGAACTATCTAGTGCTTGCATGAGGTAATAAATCAATCGCTCTTAAAGACTGGACCTAAGTTAACTGTTATGGTCAAAAGCTTAATTGAAGAGAAGTATTATAAAAATAAAATAAGAAACTGGAGTGGAACAATCCCACTAGACTCTAAGTCCTTAGGACTTTATATTTTCACTGTAATGTTTAGAACCTTATAGGCAACAATATTCATTACAGAAGATGAATAACAAGCAGTTGGTTATACTATTGTTATAAGCTGATTTGTATATTACTGTTAGAACAATCATTATAGCATTACAGGTATGCACTCTAGGTGAAAATAACTTACGACAAAGATCACAAGTTGTGAACCAGGGAAAGTAATTACTGTTGCTTTTTACATTTAAAAAATAAACTCTTCTACATGTATATCGTTGACAAAAATAATTGAAGGAAACAAACTACTTGTTTTACCTCATAGAAGTAGATTGATATGTAACAGCTTATTTACCAAGCTTTTTATTTTGCAAATAGAAATCTAGTTGGATGCTTTATGGAATTAAAAGGCATTACTCAATCATTCATACCTATAAAACCTGTAAGAACAAGTAAGCTTTCTGTGTTAGCTTAACGCTAAGTAAGCCCCAGAATCCAAAGACAGTTTCACCTACTTGTCGTACATTAAAATTTATCATCAAACCAAAAAATAAATTATTGCACAAATTAATTCTAACCTTGTATCAAAAAGTAGAATGCTAAGTTACTTAATTAAGATTATGTACTAACTAATCTGGTAACTGAATCTTCTATAGATAATTGTTAGCTGTTAGCAGACCGCATTCTCAGCATTTTATGTATTTTCAAAATTTTAAATTTTTATGAAAATTTGGGGTTTTGACATGTGGTATCAGAGCATAAGGTTCAAACACCAGGCCTTAATGAAGCCCAACTAGCTTTCATGAAACATTAAATTAAATTATTATGCTGATGTATTTTATTTTAAATGTTAATCAAGAGAGAATTGTTTTCTGAAGTTTAACAGGCAGGTATGGAAAGGCTGGAAGAGTATGTAGAGGAGGAGTCCCCAGTTACTGAAGCAGGAAATCTACCAAGAGATCCTATACCAGAGGATTTAACTACAAATTCCTCAGAATTGCTACAAACTGTAAAGGACTTAAAAACTGAAATGGAGTCTGTAAAGCGAGAAAATGAAAGGATTCTGAGGGCTCAAGAAGAGCTGAATCAGACCATAACTGAAAAGTTTCAAACTGAGGGTAGGGGTAGAAGAACATAATTAGAAGATACCAGTCATCAACGTAAATATAAAAAGATGAAACATACTAAAACTAAAAGTAGTTCGTCTTCTGAAGTGTCTGATGAACAACAAAACTATTATACTACCAGTGACAGTAGTGATGATAATCAGTACACTAAAAAGAGGAAATACAAACCTTATGAGGAAAATTTCAGGGAATTCAAAATGATAAAACCACCAAACTTTAATGGAGAGATTGAGAAGGGGGAGGAAGCTGAATCCTGGTTATCTGGGATGAAGAAGTACTTCCAAATATATAACTATTCTAACCGGTTAAAGGCTAGAATGGCTAATTATAACCTCTCAGGAAAGGCTGACAATTTGTGGCAGGAATTGAAAAGAGTTAAGGGCATAAAAGAGAAAAATGTAAACTGGAGAACCTTTAAGAGGTATTTCAAAAAGAAATTTATGTCTGAGCAATATTATTAGGAGAGAGCCAAAGAGTTTTATGAGTTGAAGTTAGGATCAATGACAATGAAGGATCTGAACAACAAGTTCTTAAGTCTACTTAAGTATGTACCATACCTTGTAGATGAGAAAACAAAGGTACAATGATTTATTAGCTGTCTCCCTTATCATATTAAAGATAGAATTGAATATGATAACCCAATGACCTTGGAAGAAGCTATGAGAAAAGTTAACTTATGTTTTGAGCAGAATCGAAAGAAAGAAAGCTTGGCCAACTGGAAAATTAGAAAAATAATAATCAGTTTGAACAAAAGAAGAAGGATTTTGTGCCTAACAGAAATTTTAGGAACAATAAAGCCAAAAATGATCCTAATAACAAGAACTTCCAAGGAAATAAGAACAATACACCCAACAACCAGAATAATTCTAAAGGTAAGGATTTTTCAAATAATCATGGAAATTTTACCAAGAGCTTTGAACACAAAGAGCCTATCAAGTGTTGGGAGTGTAATGGCCCACACTATGCTTCAGTCTATCCAAACAGGACAAATACTGGTAACAACATTCATACCATACAGGAGGATATGACCGTTGGGGAACTAGCGAGGACCATGCCCAGAATTAACGCAGCTTTGGAGAATCGACAAGCTGAATATCAGACTTCCATGGTGGAAGTAGAAGGTATGATAAATCAGATTCTTGTAACTATTTTGATTGATCCAGGAGCTAGTCTCAGTTATATTGTACCCCAAATAGTCGAAAAATGTAAGTTATTTGTTGATAAGTTTGAGAATTCATGGTTAGTTCAGTTAGCCACTGGTGCTAAAAGAAAAGTAACTTGTTTTGTTAAAGAATGTGCAATAGTTATGGATAAATTTGAAACTGTTGTTAAACTTAAATGTTTTGCCTCTTGGTTCTTATGATTTGCTGATTGGTATGGACTGGTTAGAACAACATAGAGTAATTCTAAACTGTTATGATAAAACTTTCACATGCTTAAACAGTGATGAAAAACTAGTAAGTGTTAAAGGAATCCCTAGAAAAACCACCATAAGGAAGATTTCTGCCCTACAGCTTAAGAGAGCTGTTAGAAAGGGATGTAAAGCTTATGCAGTAACAATAACTGATGAGGAAAGTTTAATTAAAATAGATAAGTTAAAATTGAAAGACATACCAATCTTAAGAGAATATGTTGATGTATTCCCTGAAGAGATTCCGGGATTACCTCCGAAAAGGGGATTGGATTTCACTATTGAACTGGTACCGGGTGCAGTACCTATCTCAAAGGCCCCTTATCGAATGAACATACTCGAACTTAATGAATTAAAATCTCAATTAAAAGAATTAATTGATAAAAAGTATATTCGACCAAGTGTGTCTCCATGGGGGGCACCTGTCATCTTCGTCAAGAAGAAGGACGGAACTATGCGACTATGCATAGATTACCGTCAGTTAAATAAGATGACCATAAAAAATCGATATCCGTTGCCCCACATAGATGATCTGTTTGATCAACTACGAGGAGCCACAGTGTTTTCGAAAATAGATTTAAGATCTGATCATCAAGTAAGGATTAAAGATGAAGACATCTTTAAGACAACTTTCAGAACTAGATATGGTCATTACGAATTTGTCGTAATGCCATTCGGTCTTACTAATGCCCCAGTTGTCTTCATGTGTTTAATGAATAATGTTATGCATAAGTATTTAGATAAGTTTGTGGTTGTATTTATCGATGACATTCTAATCTATTAAAAAACTGAAGAAGAACATAAAGAACATTTAAAAATTGTTTTGCAAGAGTTGCGAGAACATCAACTCTTCGCAAAGTTTAGTAAGTGTGAATTCTTCAAGGATAAGATTCAGTATTTAGGTCACGTAGTGACCAAGGAAGGAATTTCTGTAGATCCTGAAAAGATAAGGGCAACCGAAGATTGGCCAGTTCCTAAGGATGTGACGGATGTTCGATCTTTCATGGGCATCACCGGTTACTACCAGAGGTTCATTGAAGGTTTTTCAAGGATAGCAAATCCAATAACTTCCTTGCAGAAGAAAGGAAAGAAGTTCGACTGGAATCAGAAATGTGAAGAAAGCTTTAAAAAGTTAAAAACTTTATTAACCAGCGCACCTATTTTAAGAATAGCAGATCCTAATAAAGAATTTGTGGTGTGCACTGACGCCTGCAATGATGGCTTAGGCGATGTTCTGACTCAAGAAGGGCATGTTATTGCTTATCAGTCTAGAAATTTAAAAGTTCACAAAAATAATTATGCAACATATGATCTGTAATTAGCAGCTGTAATACACGCCTTAAAGATGTGGCGACATCATCTAATTGGCAGAAAATTTATTTTAATGACTGATAATAAAGGATTGAAGTATCTGTTAGATCAGCCTAATTTAAATTCCAAACAAGCTAGGCGGTTAGTTTTCTTAAGCGAGTATGATTTCCAAATTCAGCATATAAAAGGTAAAGAAAATAAAGTTGATGATGCATTAAGTAGGAATGCAAGGCTGAATTTTGCAGTAGCTATCAGCACCTATGTTTCAGACTTGGATGAACAGCTTAAAGAAGGAATAGAACAAGATGAAATTTACCAGAATTTGCAAGCTAAAGCTAAAGAAAATCCAATAGAAAACTTAATTAAAGGTTACAGTTTAAATGAAAAAGAATTTTTATTGTATAAAGATAGAATGTATGTACCTAATGTACCTAAAGTTAAGTTGTTAATTCTGGATGAAATTCATAAAACACCATATTCAGGTCATCCATGCTATCAAAAGACTATAACCATGTTAAGAAAAGAGTATTTCTGGCCAAATATGGAAACTGAAGTAGCAGAATATATTGCTAGTTGTTTGGAATGTCAACAGGTAAAAAATGAACATCAACACCCAGCTGGTTTGCTTCAGCCATTACCCATCCCAAGCTGGAAATGGGAGATAATTAGTCTAGATTTTATTACTGGGCTGCCTAAAAATCAAAATCAGAATGATTCTATCATGGTAGTAGTTGATAAGTTAAGCAAAGCAGCTCACTTTATACCTCTTAAAACTACTTATAAAGCTGCAAACATAGCTGATATTTTTCTAAAACAGATTTTTCGATTGTATGGAGTACCAAAAGTCATAATCTCAGATAGAGATCCTAAGTTTACAGGAAAATTTTGGAAGTCTTTGTTTAAAGGGTTAAACACTACATTAAATTTCAGTACTTCTTTCCATCCTCAAATAGATGGACAAACTGAAAGGGTAAACCAGGTACTGGAAGATCTATTAAGAATGTATGTGAAAGACCAGCTAGGTAAATGGGAGGATTATTTACATTTGGTAGAATTTGCTTATAATAATAATTATTAGACATCAGCCAGATTTAGTCCTTTTGAAATTTTATATGGACGGAAATGTAATACTCCTATCTCTTGGAGTAATCTAGTAGACAGATTGGTATTAGGTCCAGAATTGTTAAAAGAAATGGAAGAAATTGTAAAACAAGTGCAGGGAAATATGAAAGTGGCACAGGATTGGCAGAAAAGTCAAGCAGACTTAAAAAGAACTCCAAAGGAGTTTCAGGTAGGTGAACATGTGTTCATCAAGGTAAGGCCCAAAAAGAGCTTTCTGAGATTGGGGAGTTGTGCAAAATTGGCACCTCATTACTATGGCCCATTTGAAATTCTGTCTAGGATTGGACAAGTAGCTTATCAATTAGCATTACCACCCAACTTAAGAGTACATAATGTTTTTCACATTTTCGTTTTAAAGAAATATGTTCATGATGCTACTCGTGTGGTTAACTAGAATGATGTACAGGTGGAACCAGAAGGAGACTTTCTGGTGGAACCGGATTGTATCCTCGGAAGGAGGGAGATTACACTTAAGAACTGCACCATTGGACAGGTGAAGGTGCAATGGAAGCACCTTAGTCTAGAGGAAGCCACCTGGGAATTGGAAAGTAAAATGCGAGATGCATATCCAATTCTGTTCCAGGGGGATTTTGAGGATGAAGAATAAATAACATCGAGGACAATGTTATATTCTAAAGGGGTGTGTATGTCACATGCCCCAATTTTGCAAAAATAATATTATCATATTTGATTTTATTTCAAGACAATATGTTAAATTTTATGCTAAGTTGTAATTGATGACTTAGCAGAGTCAAGGATGTTGAATGTAATTATGAATATTTTAATTATAAATAAATAAAAAGTAGAGACAACAGCTTGGCAGAGTTATTAAAAGAGTGTTTACTGGTCAAGTTGGTGGAGGAGACTGGGTGGAGAGCAAATAGACAAGTGGCAGTATCCTCAAACACTTCCAATGTTGCAGGTGGCAACCTCCGTACATTTGGGGTCATGATCCCCCAAGAAAGTGGGATCAGAGTAGGTGGCTCAATTAATGACAACTAACCCAAAAAGACCTAGTCAATCTTAATAAAAATGCCCATTGAAGAGAGCTGAGGCGGCTCATTCCAAGAAGAGAATCATTCAGGTGAATGTACTTCAGAGTATTTCATTGGGAAGGGAATTTGTGGAAGGTGTTTGAGGGGTAAAACTATAGAAGTGATCTAGTACAACTTTTCAGCTGAAGGATCTTACTACTGAGTGCAGAGTTAATATTGAGTCATTGGACTAGTATCTTGTTGCATGCTCCACCAGTTCTCAGCAAAGGAGACCAGGAACAGGCTCGCAGGTCTTGAGAAGACGCTGTTTGAGCGCTCTCCAGGAGTTGGTAGGGAGGAACGGCCTCCCAGCGTTGTTGTCATCCATCTTTAAACAGGTTCTACAGTCTTTTATTTGTTGTGTTAAAAGTTTATTTCTGAGAATGAATCAATAATGAATGATTTACATGTTATGTAGTGAACTGTTAGAATTTATAATCTTTTAGTTGTTGAATGTTAAATCTGTATTTGAATGAGATAATCCTACCTGTTTCTTTCCCCGTATGGAACGAACTAGACCGTACTCTAGCATAGGTAGTGTGTTTAAAATAGATGAAGATATGATAGAAATCTAGATTGATTAGAGTTATTTTGTATTTCACAACAATATAGTAATTTATTTTTGTATATAGATGTTTTCAAGAAAGGATACTAATTTGTCTAATTAAGTTATTGTTTAAAAACCAGACTATTGTATTAATAATGCTAGCAAAGAAGTATTTATAATACTTTACAAACAACATGTTTATTTCTTTTAACAAGTTGATTACTATAAATAGGTTATTTATCTTATTCAGAACTGTATTTCTGTAAAATGAAACTACTAACCTGTCACATAGGTAAAAGATTTAACTTAGATAAACACTCATTTATTTCTGTGAAGAAAAAACCAAGTCACTTTACAGAGTTATTTTATTGTTCATACTGCTTAACTATTTCTACAAATGTTCACATTTCAAGTAGGGTAATTCTAATATAGCTCTTTTTGTAAATAAATTAACTATAGCAATTATAATATTGTAACAAAGAAATAATAACAAAACCTATCTATGTACTTATAAAATAGACTGAATGCAATGGTAAATAATAGGTAGTAAATATTATTTATAAATGAACTAATTCATTTAAATAAACTAAACAAAGATTAAATATAAAAGGGAGTACAGGGTCGAAACCCTCATAGTATTAAACATTATAATTTATAGTATTAAACATTATAATTTATAGTAATAACATTGTAATTAATAATCAAATAAGCAATAATCCAAGGATTTGGATTATTTAGCATTCTGAACTTTCAAACTATAAATTGTTATTACAGTCCTATAAGGACAGAGAAAGATAACAATGAAAGTATAAACAACTATATACCTGTAACAAACAAATAATTTAACTTTTATTAGTGAACTAAACCTACAGAGTAATTTAAAGAATTTATTTTATACACAGGTCACCAACAGGATTAACCCTTGCTCGAATATCCGAGCTTATAAACAAATTACTATAATAGAAAGAATTAATAGAATAGAATTTAATAATATAATTTAATTCAAGATAATTTTAACAAGTGAAGATTTCTTTACACAGTCGAAATAGGGTAAGAACCCTAGTATTGAAAATTACAGTAAGAGCATCAAAATAACCGAGTCCAAGCTCAATAGAGTTAAATCTCTATACCTAAAATTTAAACAGAGAATGGCTTGACAGGCCGCAAAAACTATTGATGAAACTGTACACAAAAACAAGTAAAACAAAATTTACAAGTCACGGCATAAGCCGGAGAACCCTGCTAATAGCAATGGTTATTACAAACTAAACAAGTAAACCGAGAAATAGTAACCCATGAAGGGTCATTTGCAGGCCGTAACTTCCAACCGAAACTGTTCCATAAAGAACTGAAGAAGCATGGATTGCCATGGGTTGACCATGGCTTACCGTAACTAGGAATTCGACCATACTTGTTTGTATCAGCTGCAAAGAGGGTTTTAAAACATCACCTGCAAAGTTAAGAACCCACAACGTTAAATCTATGCATCATATTATAACTGAACTAAGAGTAAGTGTAAGAATTGTTAAAAGGAATTTTTCATACCTGGAAGCAAAGGTAATGTAGCCACCGATAAATAGGAGCACCGCCACCAGTGAGACAAAGAGCCAACCCTTCATCTCTCTTGTGACAGAGATGTTCATACCCATGCACAAACCACTGCTAGCAGCAGCAAGGAGAAGGGAGCAACGCCCAAGCAAGAAGCAGACGGTGAAGCTAGCACTGTCACCAAAATGCGAAGCATGAGAACCACGCTCTCAAAAACCCTATGACAAACAGAGCCATAACAGAAGCAAGAACTCCTTTAAAATATTCATATAGGCAAGTCATGGAGGAATGAATCCAAAAGCCACTCACAGGCCAAGCTGTAAGCCTAAAGTCATGGCCTTCAACAAATTCTTGCTAGGGTAAACACACGATGCAGACAAGGGTGCGAGGACGAAGAAGGTAGACTGAACAACGTAACTAGGACATGGAGCTCGTTATTTCACTGTAGGGTAAGCATGGCAGCCATGGAGTAGTTGCAAAGCAGCTCGAAGGCCCGAAATCGACGGAGGAGAATGAAAAAGCATAGGGTTACACAAACCCTTATACTTCCAACACTTGGTTGAGGAGAAAACACGTGGTCACCCAAATTTTCAACCATGCAGTGGGTCAACTCTATAGTCCCTGCATGCCAAATGATTCACAGTGATTTAAAAATATAATTCATTGAACTTTCATATAGTATTTTAATCATTCAAAAGGTTCCACGTTATCATAGAAGTCAACCTACGGTTGCATGGGCTTAAACCATGAACCCTCATATCATTTATAAGGTTATTATATAGCCATCATTTAAGTTCAAACGATGATGAATTCAAAGTCTTTCATATACAAAACATTATACATAAACCAATCGATGGAGTGGACTAACGTTTCATCCCTTTCCATAATAAGTTATCATGTAAACTTATAATTGATATGTTTTTCATATTAAGCCCTTTGTTGACTGGGAAAGCGATGCAACCCTATAACCTTTATTCTTGCCCAAAGTATTTTATGCATAGAAGCTTTAGTTCTTCACTAATGATTTATCCATTTAGTCATAGCATAAATATTATAGTTACAAACATTGATAAGCCTTGTGCTATCGTAAATAATTTTATGAAGAAAATCTTATGATACTTGAGAGATGCTAATAAAAAGGCTATTCATCACCTAGCCAAACTATGATATTAATAAAGTATTCCTAACAGACTTTGCATAGCTAATCTTGTTTCCACCAACGTTTAATTTGTGACTTGATAGTTCTATACAACATAGTTTTAAATATGATCATGAACTTTATAAATCTTATTTGTTTAATGGTAAACATGGATGTTTTATAAACAAGATAGTTCATGTGTGTATTGGGGAGTATCATAGAAAAATAGCGTTTTCAGTGGGTGGCAAATACTAGGATGTTGGCTATGAATTCTTTACATAGCTCAGATCAACAAAGTTTAATGACATTTGGTTATTTACTCAACCATGACAAATGCTATTAGTTACACCATGTTTTCGATTAGTAACATAATTTTAGAACTATCTAGTGCTTGCATGAGGTAATAAATCAATCGCTCTTAAAGACTAGACCTAAGTTAACTGTTATGGTCAGAAGCTTAATTGAAGAGAAGTATTATAAAAATAAAATAAGAAACTGGAGTGGAACAATCCCACTAGACTCTAAGTCCTTAGGACTTTATATTTTCACTGTAATGTTTAGAACCTTATAGGCAGCAATCTTCATTACAGAAGATGAATAAAAAGCAGTTGGTTATACTATTGTTATAAGCCGATCATGTATATTATTGTTAGAACAATCATTATAGCATTACATGTATGCACTCTAGGTGAAAATAACTTATGAAAAAGATCACAAGTTGTGAACTAGGGAAAGTAATTACTGTTTCTTTTTACATTTAAGAAAGAAACTCTTCCACATGTATATCGTTGACAAAAATAATTGAAGGAAACAAACTACTTGTTTTACCTCATAGAAGTAGATTGATATGTAACAGCTTATTTACCAAGCTTTTTATTTTGCAAATAGAAACATAGCTGGATGCTTTATGGAATTGAAAGGCATTACTCGATCATTCATACCTGTAAAACCTATAAGAACAAGTAATCTTTCTGCGTTAGCTTAACGCTAAGTAAGCCCCAGAATCCAAAGACAGTTCCACCTACTTGTCGCAAATTAAAATTTATCAGCAAACCGAAAAAGAAATTATTGCACAAATTAATTCTAACCTTGTATCAAAAAGTAGAATGCTAAGTTACTTAATTAAGATTATGTACTAACTAATCTGGTAACTGAATCTTCTATAGATAACTGTTAGCTGTTAGCAGACCGCATTCTCAACATTTTATGTATTTTCAAAATTTTAAATTTTTATGAAAATTTGGGGTTTTGACATTAAGGGCTGCAAAGGATTTGGGAATTCAACAGTTGGTTGTTTTTGGTGACTCCGAATTGGTTGTTCAGCAGGTTAGAAGCATGTATCAGGTAAAACAATAGCTGTTAAAAGTTTATAGAAATGAAGTATGGGATTTAATGGACAATTCCTTTACATCATTCAATATTTCTTTTATCCCTAGAGATCACAATCAAACAACTGACTCATTGGCTTTAGCTGCAACATTTTTTAAGGTCCCACAAAATACTTAGCTCAGGTATCCAATTGAAGTTAGGCATAGGCCTTCAATTCCTGATAACATCAAACATTGGAAAGTATTCTAGGATGATTTGGAGATTAATTTTTTCTTGGAATTAACAGGTGAGTTTTCAAATTATCAAATAGATGAAGAGCAAGATGATGATGATGGGAATGAATTTCCTTCTTTTACAAAACAGTTAATTGCTGATAATAAGATTTTATGATTTAAAAGGAAATTTCATTCCAAAGGGTCCAGTTCCATTAGAAAGATTTTTCCTCAAATATGATACTTTAGCAAAACCAGCTATACAATCTTCTGAAGAAAATGTGAGTAACTGTAATATTGGAACTGAAAGTTAACCTAAAATTGTTAAAATCTCTAAATTGATGTCAGAGGAAAACAAAAAGAATTATATCAGTTTGCTTAAAAAGTTTGTGGATATATTTGCTTGGTCCTATGAAGATCTTAAAACATATGACACTAGTATTATTCAGCATAAGATCCATCTTAAGCCTGATACAAAACCCTTCCGGCAGAAACTCAGAAGAATCAATCCAGCATTGTTGCCAGTCATTGAAAAAGAAGTTAAAAAATTGCTGGATGCAAAAATTATAGTACCCCTTCGGTATTCTACCTGGGTTGCAAATCTAGTTCCTGTTAGAAAGAAAAATGGGGAAATTAGGTTATGTGTTGATTTTCGTAACCTAAATAGATATTCTCTTAAAGATAATTATCATGTCCCAATAATAGATCAGATCTTGCAAAAGGTATTTGGAGCTCAGAGGATATCAATGATAGATGGATTTTCAGGGTATAATCAGATTGTTGTTCATCCAGAGGATAGGGAGAAAAATGCTTTTACCACTTGTACGATAAAATGCCATTTGGTTTAATGAACGTAGGAGCAACATTTCAAAGGGCTGTGGACATAGCATTTGTGGGTGAAAGGGAGAAATGTCTGGTGATATATTTGGATGATATAACAATGTTTTCAAATTCAAATGAAAATCATCTTAAACACTTAGAACAAACCTTTTCAAAATGCAGAAAGTTTGGTTTGTCTTTAAACCCAAAAAAATCTCATTTTGACATGCAGGAAGGGAAGCTGCTTGGTCATATAGTTTCAGCAGATGGTATCAAGATTGACCCAGAGTAGGTGAAGGCAATTCTAAAAATTTCAATTCCCAGGAATAAAAAAGAAATTCAGTCATTTATTGGGAAAATTAATTTTCTTAGATGGTTCATTTGTAATTTTCCTGAGATTATCAAGCAAATAACTAAGATGCTCCGGAAGGATCGGGATGTTAAATGGACTCCAGAAGCAAAGTTGTCTTTTGAAAAGATAACGCAAGCATTGACAGAAGCTCTTGTTTTGGTAAGACCTAATTTCTCTAAAGATTTCATTACATTTTCTTTTGCTTCTGAAGATAGTATAGCAGTAGTACTATTGGAGAAAAATGAAGAGGGTCTGGAACAACCCATTTCATTTTTTAGTAAATTCTTAAGGGATTCAGAACTTAAGTACAGTAGTTTGGAAAAACAGGCTTATGCAATTGTCAAAGCCCTTAAATTTTTTTGGATTCACTTGTTGCATTAAAATTTTTTGTCATATGTGCGTAATGCAGCAGTAAAAGAGATTTTGACACAGCCTGATTCTGAAGGAAAGAGAGGTCATTGGATTGCGAAGATAATGGAATATGATGTTTAGATTAAGCCAACTAAGCTGGTGAAGGGCCAAGGTTTAACAAAATTACTCACATAATCTAATTGTCAAGCAATAGGTTTGAATGTGGTATCAAATGAAGTATTTGAAGAAGAAGAATCTCAGCATGAGGAAGGAAAAGAGCAGTTTTTGCAGAAATATGAGGACTCTGATTGGTATACTGTTATATTATACTTCCTTCTCTTTTTACAGGCTCCACCAAATCTAGATAAAGGAAAGTTCAGATCTTTGAAATTAAAAGCTATGAATTACTGTCTCTATGAACATGATCTATTTTGGAAAGAATCTGGAGGAATTCTTCTTAGATGTATTGATAAAGAGGAAGCTGAATCTGTAACTGTTGAAATGCATGAAGGAGTTTGTGGTGGACATCATTACTAGAAGGATACAACCTTTAAAATTCTAAGATCAGGCTATTACTGGCCAAAAATATTTTCAGATGTTTTTTCTTAGGTAAGAGCTTGTGTCAAATGTCAAAAGTTTGCAGGTAAGCAGAAATTGCTTACTTTACCTCTAAAACCTATTTTAGCTGAATCTCCTTTTCATCAGTGGGGATTAGATTTCATAGGAGAAATCAATCCACATTCTAGTGGTCAACATAGATATATCTTGACAGCTACATACTTCTTTACAAAATGGGTAGAAGCCATCCCTACCAAAAGGGCAAATGATCCGGTCATAAAAGATTTTATTGAAGAAAACATTCTAAGTAGGTTTGGTTGCCCTAGAAAGCTGATTACAGATAATGCTCCCGCATTTAAATCTCAGAAAATGGTCTAATTTTGTGAAAAACATGGGATTTTTTTGAAGCACTCTACTCCTTATTATCCACAAGGAAATGGTTTAGCAGATTATTCGAACAAAAATATAGTAAACAGTTTGAAAAAGTTACTAGCAGAGAACAAAAAGGCATGGGATAGCAAATTGAAGTATGCTCTGTGGGCTGACCGCATTACTACAAAAAAAGCTATTGGTACTTCTCCTTTCCAACTTGTGTATGGAACTAAGGCAGTTTTTCCTATATAGTTGGGTTTACCAGTTATGAAATTTATGCAAGATAATGTGGAACAACCAAATGAGGTACAACGCAAAATCTTTCAAATGATTGAATTGCAACAAGAAAGGGAATCGCTTGTTGAGAAAGCTCATGTTTATAAGGACAAAATAAAGAAGAACTTTGATAAAAGAGTTAAAGAAAATAATTTCTTTCCTAATGATTTGGTACTCAGGTGGGATGCAAGAAGGCATGAGAAATCAAAACATGGTAAATTTGACCATCTGTGGCTGGGACCTTTCAAGATTGTCAGGAGTTTGGATAGTAAAAATTTTGTTCTACAGAACTTGGAGGGTGATGAATTGGCAGGCCCAGTTAATGGACGATTTTTGAAACATTTATACACCAAATAAGGAGGGAAGATGTTTAGTTCATTGTAAATACTGGTGAATGTTCAGATTTATGCAAATAAGACTCCATAACCCAATGGAACAACAATTTGATTGACACAAATAAGGCACTGGAGCTACAGTTCTTGGCAAATCTCAGGGAAATGCCATCCCCTAGTTGGATTCAATGTTTGACCTAGGTCTGCTACATTGTCTGATATGATAGTTTTGTACCTTAAAAATCTTTTAAGCCTTGAGGTTTTATCCCTTTTCCTTTTATTCTAAAGTTTTGGTGTGTTTTGATTTCATGTTTTTAACATTCTAGGTATTTACAACATTTAGATCTTAACTTATGCTCCTATAGCATGTTTCTAGTTCATTCAAAAATTTTCTATGGTTTCAAAATATTCTATATGGTTACTAAGGTGAGCTGGCAGCACATGAACATTACTCAAGGAGCAAATACGTTGCCAGCTCGACAAGGATGAGATGTTTTGCAGGTACCATCATGATACTAGCAGTTTTCGAGCTCTATGCTCATGACCATAACTCGACATCTGTTGTTGAACAGTATTGGGTTAAAACACTTGTATAGAACCATCTTTATTCATCATTTTCCACCTTACAGTTGGTATTTTGAAATAAGGGTCGGGAAACCATGGTTTTACAAGAATAGGGTTTTATTCATATTTCTCAAAGATCTTGCTCCAGTGTTGCATCTACAGTTCATGATCCAGTTATGAGTATTGACAGGAAATTTCGACCAAGTGGTCATTTGCTTAGAACAGAACCTTCAAATGTCGAATGGATGCAGAAATTTCCTTCAGCCCTCGAAAAAGTTAAGGAAATTGGTTGGTATGTTATGTTTGAAAATGATTGCAGAACATCATATTGGGGTTACTAAATCTTTCTGTGAGATTTTTCATTGATCTAGGGTTCAATTTGGAGGTTTAGAATTTACAGTCTTAGAGGAATCCATTTTGCATGCTATTGGCATTGTTCCTGAAGGGGAAAGGTGGTATAAAAGACAAACTATCAATGGAGATTATAGCCAGTTCCTGTTACCAGCTCATAAAAACCCAAATTGGAGCCAGGGCATTCAAAGGGCTTTCCTTTTTAAAGAATGGCAGGACGTGTTGCATATTATCCAAAGGTATGTCACTTGCGAGGGTAGATTTGGCACTGTGTATCAATATCATATGAGATTCCTACAGCATGTAACATGTGCAAATAAATTAAACCTTCCTTTTTATTTATTAAAAAGTCTGGAAAAGATGGTTGTTAGGGCTCGAAACCATTCTAGCTCTTTTGGTAGTAATATGTTCCATCACGGGTTGATTAAGCTTTTAATTACTCAGGAGTTAAGCAAATTAGAAAGGTCATGGTCCCATTTTCTTTTCTGGGGGGGTTTCAAAGTTAAATTTAAATATGTAGAGAAAAGAAAGAGAAAGAAAAAGTCTTCTAAAAAGAAGGTTTTAGAGAATTCTGATAGTGCAGAAACACAACCCTCATTTGAAAATAAAACTAAAGATTATCATGAGCATGAATGTCTTGAAGAGATAACCTCAGCACAGCTACCAGAAAAAGAGCCTGGGTGGAAAAGGAATGACCATTCAGTTTTAGGTTTTGTTGATGAGATACAGACAGTTAAAGAGGGACCGATTCATACCAAAAATATTTTAAAGGTGAAAGAGTTTTCATTTAAACATTTCAAAACATATTCCAGACCTAAAACTAGACTAGTGAACAAACTCCAGATGAATATGAAGGAATTATTAAACCCTACATTTAATAAAAGGCAGGTGATAAGTGTTCAGGATACATCCAGTGATGATGATGAAAATAATAAGTCTAAGGAGTTAGAATTAGCCATGCATCAAGTCTTTGATAACATTAACCAAAACCTAAGACAAATTCCAGATCTAGCTCCTAAAGGTTGCATTTATAATTCTAGTGACATGGAAGAAGATAATCCCTCATTGTTTTCTGAAGCTAAGATTGGTGAAACATCAAAGAAACAAGTAGGCTGTAATGAGAAGGCTCTCATAGAATAAGAAAAGGATACAGTTGCAAAAATTAACAAGAGAAAAGTTACAGGTGAAGATGCAGAAAGAAATATGAGTGAATTGAAACGAGATAAAGAAAGCAAAGAAATTGAGTAGCTTAGAAGACAGAATGGACATTTAAATGAGATCAATGATCAATTGGTGAAGGAAAATACAATGCTGAATAAATATTTGCAGGAGGTGAATCATAATTTTGCTGAGCCGATTCAGGTTTCAGAGGAAGCAGTGAAAAGGAGAAGATTGGTGCAATAGGAAAAAGAACAGTTAATGAAATATAAAAAGGAGCTAACAGTAAGGCTTCGTGGCATGCAGAAGGATATCAAGAGGTTACAAGCAAAGTCATGTGCTCTAGATGGGATAGCCACCTTGGCTGAGGCAATAAGAAGGATTTGAAATGATCCTTAGTTGACACTTGTCATAAAGTAGATTTCCTTTTTGTTATATACTTTTTTCTATAATTAGAAGACTTAGCCTTAAAAAGTGGATCTATTAAAACAAACTTTGGGGATCTTATTTGTCACATGCCCCAATTTGCAAAAAAAACAATTTTATATTATTTGAGGAACATTGTGTTAAATTTTATGCTAAGTTGTAATTGATGACCCAGTGGGGTCAAGAATATTTAATGTAAATTTAGAATATTTTAATTATAAATAAATAAATGAGGAGACAACAGCTTAGGAGAGATATTAAAAGAGTGTTTACTGGTAAAATTGGTGGAGGATACTGGGTCGAGATCAAACTGACATGTGGCAGCATCCTCAAATCACTTCCAATTGTTGCAGGTGGCAACTTCCCTATATTTGTGGTCATGATTCCCCAAGAAAGTGGAATCAGAGCAGGTGGCTCATTTAATGAAAACTGACCCAGAAGACCTAGGAATATCTATAAGATTTCCCATTGAAGAGAGCTGAGGTTGCTCATTCTAGAGAAGTGATCATTCAGGGTGAATGAATTTACTTAAGAGAAATTCATTGGAGGGGAGTCTGGAATGTGTTTGAGGGGATAACTGTTGAGATTGATCTAGTTGCATCTTTTAAGATGAAGATCATACTGCTGAGAGCATATTTTTATTACTGAGGTAGTTGAACCAGTTAGGTGACATAGGTTTTTACAGTTGCAGTCTCCACCTAGTTCTCAGCCAAGAAGACCAGGAACAAGCTCGGGGGTCCCGAGGAAGCGTTGTTTGAGTGCTCTCCAGGAGATTGGTAGGGAGGAATGACCTCCTTAAGCTGTTGTCATCTTGTCCTCAACAGGTTCTATTTATTTTTACTGTCTTAGTTAAGTAAATCTTAGTTTATCTATTACATGCATGTTAAATGTTTAGGGTTTATGAATGAAAGGTAACTGTGAAATGTTAGATGTAGTAAAATTATAGATTACAGCAGAAATGGGAATGAATATGTATTTACTGAAGTAGATAGAAATTAAATTTCTAAGCTGTGTTTTTCCACACCTGATCTCAGGTCGTACTCTAGCACAGTTAGATTGTTTTAAGTAAATGAAATAATTATTGTATTGGAATGAAAATAATAAATATGATTCTTGTATCTGTATGTAAATAGAAATAGATTTTATTTCAATGTTTATGAATACAATGAAAAAGCAGTGTAATGTTTTGATACACTTATTGTTTTACTTAAACTAACACAGGTATAAGAAAATGGTAAAAAACATTATTACTGCAGCATTAATATACTGACAAGAACAAAAAAAATATTACAGTAAAATAAACAACTAATATTTGAAGAAACATGTAAAACATAATAGAAAAACAATTTTAAATATTAACTTAACAAAACCAGAGTAAGGATTCTTGTTAATCATTTTATGTTTACAAAAAAATTACTGAGAGTTGAGATTATTCTAGTTTTAAGTATGTTGAACTAAAATCTAAATATTATTTTATTAACTAAAACTGGAAGTAAAAACTGTTGGAATTTTTTCATTATCCTATAGAGTTAATATCATAAGTACAACTGTAAATCACTTTATCTTTCATTATCCCATTTCTTACCAACAGAGTCAAGAATACTTTAAATAGAAACAAATTTTCATATATTGTAGGTTTTACAGTATTTCTTTTAACCCTAAAAAAAACAAGATCTAGAAGTTAACATTATCTTCTTTATAGAGCTTAAAAGAAAATATAATTTACAGAGTAGTATTAAATAAAAGGTATATACAACAGTAATTTCATTACTGACAGGTTAGGAAAACCCCATTTATTTTCACAGTTTCCATCTTCTTAAGAATTCGAAAAGAAAAACCAAGCAAATAAGACAGAGTGTTAGGTATAACTCCCGATTGATTATTTATCCAAATGCAAATGCCTGTATTTATACATTTCATGAGGCGGTTGATTACCAGCCTCTTCTCCTTCCTAGCTATTCATATTCCTATTATTTATTTATTTACA
>LPNX010812772.1:0-11094 GCA_001517045.1 Pseudotsuga menziesii
GAAAGAGGAATATTCTACCTTCTTTTCTTTGTCATATCCTAGACCATATTTATCACTTGATGGTCTTTGGCTACTTAAGATATCATCTAAGAACTTTGAGTTGTTCTCAAAATTTTATTTGATAGCTTCTTCATCAAGCCTTTTCTTAAGTTGTATGATCTCTTCTTCAAACCTTCCAGAAACTTCTATTCTTATTTTGAGCTGAAAATTTAGGTCCTCTTCAATCTTTTTGGCCTCAAGGAGTTGAGTTTCCATCTCACTAATGACATGGTTTAACTATATTTTATTTCTCCTGCATTTTTCAAGTTCTTCAAGAGCACTAATGAGTTCAACTTTTAAGTCTACTATACCTTCCTCATCTGATTCACCATTCTGAGCTTGAGTGTCAATTCCCCTGAATATATTTTATGTTTCTTCATCTCCACTTGTATCTTCATCTTCACTATCTTCCATTGTGTAAAGAATTTTCTTTTTGTTTCCATTTTTACCCTTTTTGAACTTCTTTGAGACTTATCTCTTATCATTGTCATCTTGTTTAGAGTAAGGACATTTTGAAGAAAAGTGTCTAATTCTTCCATAGCTAAAACACTTNACAGCTAAAACACTTTAGGGGTAGCTTTCCTTTGTGTTTTCTAGTATATCTTTCAAGTTTTTTAATAAAGAGGGCTTCTTGATCATCTAAAATATATGAATGGTTTTTGGATGGAGCTTCGAACTTCTTTGAATATTTTATGGATTTGAATGTTGTCTCTTTTCTTGAAAGATCATTCTACCCCGTTCTCATCTCATATTCAGTGAGAATCCCATGTAGTTCATTTATTTTCACAATATCAAGGTCATTTCGTTCTTCTAAAGTGGACACCTTTGAGTCATACTTCATTGGAAATGTTCTTAGTACCTTATCAACTACTTCTCTTTCCTTTAATTTTCCTCCAAGGCCTCTAATAGCATTTACAACTTCAACTACTCTTAGAAGGTATTCTCCAATTTTTTCTTCTTCTTTCATTTTTAGGCTATCAAACTGCCCTCTATATGTCTGAAGCTTGGAATATTTGACCTTGGATGCCCCTTCATAGATAATTTTTAACTTGTTCCAATCTTGTTTAGCAATTTTGCATTGCATAACATTTACAAATATAGTGTTTTTTAATCCACTCGGGATGGAATTTAAGGCTATTGCATTATCCTCATATTTTCCTAGCTCTGTGCTGTCTATAGGTAGGTTTTCATCTATTATTTTATATTCTCTTTCATTTGCTGCCCAAACCTTCCATCCAAATGACATCAAATGGGACTTCATTCTCACACTCCAATATGCATAATTTTCTCCTATGAATAGTGGTGGGTTGTTGGTGGCTAACCCTTCTTATTGATCCATAGTAGTTTTATTTAGGATCGTCCTTCCAGTGGTTAAACTATGATGAAGGAACCAACTCTGGTACCAATTGTTGGAATATTGGATAATACTGATAGGGGGGTGAATCAGTATTGATAACTTTTAACAATTTAAACTACTTTTAATTTATTCATTAACACATAAGATAAAAATGAACACACATAACACAAATTTATCGTGGAATCCCAATTGGTTAAAGCACCAATACTTCCTATTACTGCAAAATTGTATTTACAAATAGTTTATGTCTTCTACTATAGACAAGGATGGTACTACACCATATTTACTAGCAACTACTGGAAGGAGGCTACGACCCCCTGGTTTTATCAGCTGCTACTAAAAGGATGCTACTACACCCTATTTAACAACTACTACTAGAAGGAGGGTACAACTCCCTAGAAAGCATGTTGCTTGACTTAGTGCCACCCTACCACCCTGATATGTTTTATTTGATTTCTAGATCTTCTTTATGTTATTTGTCACTAGCTTTATTTGGTCTCTATCTTATGTTATTGTTGTGTGGATCTGGATCTCAAAGACACTTTTCTTCTCATTCAAACTTATGTTTAAATACCATTAACATATCTTTCCAGCATCATACTCTTTCAACGAACACGACCTTTCAATCTGGAAGATGTCTTTTCATCAAACACACCCTTTCATTAGCTTACTCTGTTTAACCTTTATCGGTCACACATTTTCTAACTGAACTAATTAATTTTGTTTATAACTCAATCATTTAAATTAAACAATCACACCCTTATGTACATTATTTCCTCTATTTTAATCAATCCTCCTGGTTTTTGACATTATGGATACATTGTGCATGCATATTACATACAATTGAGCATGCATATTTCTTAACACTACACAGGCATATTTCATCTCTGCACGCGCAAACACATTTTCTCAGCGTATCGACGTGTCGACGCATTGGTCGATTGTATCAATGACATTGTTACCTTTTTATTTTCAACGTGTCGGCACATTGCCACCTTTTCTTAGTGCTTTGATGTATCGACGCATCGGTCAATTGTATCAACGACATTGTCTAAGTCATACGTATCGACTACCTTGTCTCTTTTCTTCTGATTTCAGGGTATGCGACCGTTTCAACGAAAAAACTCCAAGTGACCCGAACACTCAACAACCTTTGTTATTGGCAATGTTTTCTCAACCTCTCTGGTCATTTCGGCGCCCACTCATGAGTCACCTTCGACGGTGTCAGCAGATTTCTTTTAATTGTGCCGAAACAATATTTTCACAACCTCTCTGATCGTTCCGGCGATATTGGATGAGTTACACTGACATGGATGATTCAATCGACCATTTCGCAGCGAATGGATGAGTTACACCGACATGGATGATTCATCCAACCATTTCAGAGAGACTTAGTCAATTTCCAAAATTATCATAGTGCTCCATAATGATGTCAAATTGCAACAATGACTTCCTAATAGCACCAGAACACCATCATGTGGTTTCCTAGCCTCATCACACATGCCACATCATCACTTCCTTTGACATTAATGAACTTCTTCGACATCAATGACAGCTAAACTCAACAATTCCCCATTCAAAAAAATTTATTTTATGTCTAGCTGATATAATTTTATGTCTTTGGAGCAAGCATAAGTCAACATCATTCTACTAGCTTCCA
This sequence comes from Pseudotsuga menziesii, assembly GCA_001517045.1. Lineage (NCBI taxonomy): Eukaryota > Viridiplantae > Streptophyta > Pinopsida > Pinales > Pinaceae > Pseudotsuga > Pseudotsuga menziesii. Next base: position 3,057 of record LPNX010812772.1, read on the forward strand.
TTCTGGCCACTGGTGCAAATGTTTCTTCAAATTATATTCCTATGATCTGAGCATAGCCTTTACAAACCAATTGAGCCTTATTTTTGATCACCTATTAATCTTCATTCATTTTGTTTCTGAAAACCCACTTTGTGTCGATCACATTCTTATTACTTGGTCTAGGAACAAGTTCATATGTTTCATTCTTCTCAATTTAATCTAATTCTTCTTCCATTTCTTTGACCCACTGTTCATATGTATGAGCCTCTGCAAAATTTCTTGGTTCATTTGTAGACAATAGAGAGAAGTGTACCTGCTCATTTCTTCCAGATTGTCTTCTTCTAGTTCCTATCCTTGCATATTTATCACCAATAGTTTGATCCAATGGATGGTTCTTCTGGTACTAGTTCTTAGGAATCTATTGATCCCCTTATTCTTCTTGTTCCACAGTTGGTTGATCGTGTTCTTCATCTTTCATGAGTTTTTCCTCATTTTCATCTACGTGTTCTTCCATTTTAATTTTCTTCATTTCTTCTAATCAAAAAATTCCTCTTCTTCATCGTCTGATTCTTCCAAGTCTTCTTTGGATGATGTTAGTCTGGTCTCATCTATTTTCATGTTGATGCTTTGGATCACCTTGTCTAATATCGTATTGTAGCATTTGTAAGCTTTCCTTTTGGATGAATATCCAATGAATATGCCCTCGTCTACTCGAGAATCAAATTTTCCAATCTTCTTATCTTCTCTTTTGATATAGCACTTGCTTCCAAATATCATGAAGTGTCGTACATTTGTCGCTCTTCTTGTCCATACCTCATAGGGAGTTTTATCATTTTTTCTTTCCAGTAATCCTTTGTTCAAGATGTGTAATGTTGTATGAACTGCTTGTCACTAAATTTTCCATTCAACTTAGATTCATTCAACATCATTCTATCCATATCCATTATTGATCTATTATTTATTTTAGCAACTTCATTTTGCTGAGGTGTTCTGGCTACTGAAAACTATCTTTTTATTCCATGCTCTTCATAGTAGTTATTGAATTCATCTGAAGTGAATTCTCCACCATTATCAAATCTGAGGCACTTGATTTGTGATCTTGTTTCATTCTCAACCAGTTCCTTGAAAGTTTTGAAACATCCAAAAGCTTCTGACTTCCTGTTGAGAAGACATATCCATGTCATCCTGGTATAGTCATCAATAGGTAGCATAAAATATTTTTCACCATTCACTCCTTTTCTCTTGCTTGGTCCACATATGTCAATGTGAACAAGCTCCAAAGGTTTTGTAGAATAATGCTCTTGTGTCATGAAATGTACTCTTGTTTGTTTTCTATAACAAATATAAATAAAATATTATTTAGATTAGTTAATTATCTTATGAAATGGTGTAACCCTTCAGTTTACACCCTCAAAGCCTAAAAAGGTGACCTTCCCTTGTAATTATTAAATCATCCAATATATTATTATTATTCATATTCATTATTAAAATGATAGTCGGATTCGACTAACTGACAACCAGATTCGGTTGCTCCATTTGGTGTTAGAGCTCGGATTCGGCTCCTTCGACCTGAGCTTGGATTTGGCTCCTCAACACTAGGCTCAGATTCGGCTTCTCTCACTTGAGCTCAGTTTGTCTCATCTCATATCCTCATTCTACTCTCTCCTTAATTAATTAATATATTATTATTCAATTCACCTCAAAAGCCAAAATAGCGCCGAAATACACACGTTCGTATACAAGGTCCAAGACCATGGAGGAACTGAAAGAGAAGATCGAAAAAATGGAGAAGGACATAAATTCCATTGTCATTAACCAAGAATGCTTGAAGGGAAAGATGCAAAATAACAATATATTACTCAAAAACGAGCTTGTTTTGGTACTAGAAAGAAGGCTCGACGAAAAACTTGGAATCCTGAATGAAAAACAAAAAGACATGGATGACAAAATGAGTACCGTGACGCAAAACATAAACACCTTAACATAGAACATGAGCACCATGATGCAGAACCATAATACATTAATTGATATGTTGCAAAGGCTCATACCCAGTCTGGGCCAAGTCAATGGTCCACACTTGCTAGATGCCTCATTTCATGTTGCCACCCAAGAAACACTTGTAAAGAATCAAGAAGAATTGCAAAAGGAAATAAAGATTAACATTGCGACACTTAAGCAAGAGATAGAAACACAAGTCCTGCTAGATATGGAGGCATGATTAAACAAAAAAATAGACACTATAAGTAAAATAGTAGAGAATAAAAAAGCCAAAAAACTCTGCCAACAATGAAGCAATTCAGATATGTCACTTTCATTGTCTAGTAGTTTCGAGCCACCATCAACCCATAAGGAAAAAGGAAATCAACGTCGTCCTTACAAAGTGCACCCACCTAAAGCAAAAATAGAGTTGTCAAAATACAATGGGAGTGAAGACCAATGCATTGCTTGGCTAAACAAAGCAGAAGAATACTTCGACATTTACAACATTCAATTTGATGAGGAGAAAGTGAAATATGCGTCAATTCATATGGAAGGGTATGCCTATAATTGGTACTTATGGTGGAAGATAATTTTACCTACACCTGGAACTTGTTCAAAAGCGATTTTTTTAATAGGTTTCAAGGAATCAAAGAAGATGAATTTTTCAGTAAACTTACCAGACTACAGCAAATTAAAAACATTGAGGAATTCACTCATCAATGGGAATCCTTATCAACACGAGTATTTGGGTTGTCTAACAAGCAAAGACTCGAAACCTATTTAGGAGCTCTTAAACCATACCTCCAAAAAGAGTTAAAGTTGCATGGCATACCTAACATAGAAGTAGCAAAACATAAAGAAAAATCCGTAGAACGCAAATTGGAAGGAATTAAAACAACAGGCGATAACCATTATCGACAAGAAAAAGAGACGCAATGTAGGTACTGTGCAGATACTTGGTCACCCGGTCATCAATGTCACAAACATCAATCATATGCCTATAAAATGGAAAATAGATCGAAGTCATCTAATAGTTACGCTAATAATAGAAAAAAGAAGAAAAACATATGTCATCGATGCGGTGATGATTGGACCCCTGGTCATAAATGTAGGAACAACGAGACAATACAGTGCAAAATCATCAATGGAAAGGAAGTGCAAGTCTCTGCACAAGAGACCTTGTCTGATTCTAATACCGACACCGAGTCAGAATGAAGAATGACACTAAGAAAATACTTAGGCTTTGAGGACAAAGCTTCCTTAAAGGAAGTGGCAATGTAACAAATATAAATAAAATATTATTTAGATTAGTTAATTATCTTATGAAATGGTGTAACCCTTCAGTTTACATGCTCAAAGCCTATAAAGGCGAGCTTCCCTTGTAATTATTAAATCATCCAATATATTATTATTATTCATATTCATTATTAAAATGATAGTCGGATTCGACTAACAGATAATCAGATTCAGTTGCTCCATTTTCCATGTTCACATTGCTCACATACAAAGTTAGCGGGATTTGTAGCATTCGGCATATTCAGGACTACTTGGTTTTTGTAAATTTTGACCAAATTGTCAAAATGTATATGCCCCATTCTTTTGTGCCAAACATAGCTTTCATCTTCTTCTCCCAAGTGACATTTCTCAGAATCAATATTATCCAACACGTATATGTTGTTGGGGGGCCTAGTGGTTGTGGCTACTAACTTTCCTGATCCTTGCTTACTTATTCTACATCCTTTTGAATTGAAGAGGAATTCATTTCCTTGATCACACATCTAACTGACGCTTAGTAGATTATGCTTCATGATGTTTACAAGCAAGGCATTTTCAACCAGATACTTTTTACTTCCAAGCTTTATGGTGCCCTTCGCCAATAATTTTGTTGAATTGTTGTTTCCGAAAGAGACGGTTCCTTTAACCTTTTCAATATTGACAAAAGGAATTTTGTTACTTTTCATGTGCTTGGAGAAACCACTATCAACATACCATTCACCAAAGATATTATTCTAAGCTTGAAGAGAAATTCCACATTCATAGTTGTTTTTGTGTTTGATCCATACCTTGTTGGACATTTCCTCATTTCTTAATGTCGGTATCTTCATTCTGCAACCTTTGGTTATATGTCCAAAGTTGTTACACTTGTAACCTTCTATTTTTTTATCTCAGGGGACCAAATATGTTACTGTATCGTGGTCATATAAGGATTGCATGTTTATTCCTTATTTCAAAATTTATTCTTTGAAAACATTTTACAGCTTTGTGTCCAAATCTTCTACATGTAAATCAATGCCCATAAAATAAATGTACATACTTGAGAACAGATGAAGGAGTTGTTCTTCTGAGAACTTGTCTTTTTTCTAGCCCTTATTTTGGTATGGATTGTTCTGATTTGCATTCGATCATATATTCATTAGGAGAGTTGTTTACAACTTTTGCATAGCTTCTTGGCTTCTATTCATTATCTGTCGTCATTGAGCATGAGGCCTCATCGTTATTTTGCTTGTATCCTATACCTGTCTTGTCAAATAATGGATTTTTATTATTGATGATTTGTTCTATAATCTTGGAGTTGTTTTCATAACTTTTGTCGATATCTTTTGTTTATAATTTGTTCTTCAGAGATATTATCTAAACGTCACGAGTTTCCCTTTCTTTCATATTTTCCATCAGTTGTTCAGTAAGAGTTTCTTTGATTCTTTTGGCTTCTTCCAGTTTGACCTTCAAGTCAACAATGATTTTCTCAAACATGTGTGCCTCTTCATTAAGTTCCATGTTCTCCTTCCTGACTTTCTTCAACTCTTTCAAGGTGCTTATAAGTTCTTCTTCAAGATCTACTTCACCTTAAGCTTCGGATTATTCATTGCCATTAAGATCCTCATTTGAGTTTATTTCCATAAAGAGTACCTTATCTAGTTCACCGTAATCATCAAAGTCACTTCCACTGTCATTGTCGAAATCACCATGAAAAACATTTAAGAGGTAACTTACCTTTGTATTTCCCAGTGCCTCTCTTCAAATTCCGGACAAATTTAGCAATTTCTTCATCATCAAATCCATCACTCGTTGGATTTATTTTTGTTCATTTTCTCTTCCCAACTTGTTTGGAGGAGACCTTAAATGTTGTTTCCTTTCTTGACATTTCTTCGTCTTCAATTCTGATTTCGTAAGCCACAAGAGTCCCATGTAGTTGATCTATTGTCATAGTATTCATATATGTTATTTCTTCTAGGGCAGAGATCTTGTGATTAAACCTTTTGGGAAGAGTTCTTAGAATTTTTCGAACAACTATGGCCTCCTCAATTTCTTCTCCCAAACATCTAATGGTATTCACAAGTTGATCAACTCGAATAATATAGGTTGATATGTCTTCGTCTTCATTCATCCTTAGTTGTTCAAAGTGTCCTTTGTACATTTGAAGTTTGGCTTCCTTGAATTTGTTATCTCCTTCATATTGTTAGGATTTATAATCCACCCTTGTCCAAACTAGTCTATTAGATTATATTTTCCTAACTTAGGATTCATTTAGTTATTATTGAGTCCACCGGTACCGTTGGGTCCACCCGGGATAATGGGTCCAACTATACTAGTCACTAGAGTGTGGGGAACATGGATATAGGTTAATTGCAACTAATTGCACCTTCATGCATCAGTTTATGTGCCTCCTAGACCAATCCCTACAATTTAGGAGATACTGGGAGTATCGGCACCAACCTCCTTCAATTGTTGGTAGTTGGTAACTAGTCAACTAGTTACATTCAGTAAGATGTCCTCCAGTTTAGTTAGCGCCATTATTGCATGGTTGCATGTGGGAAGGTTCCTATTCTCGCCTACTTATAACCTACCACATCAGTTAGACTAGTTTAATTGATTATAACTGATGGAGAGACTGAATTAGATATATGGAGTTATCCTAGTGAACTATGATAGTGATTTAGACACTTCTAGTTAGCCACGCAATCAGATTGAGTTGGTGGATTTGAATCCTATCTACATGATTCGAATTATCCTTTATGCAACACTATTCTATACTGCTTGGATTAATGAAGTTTATATTGTAATTATATCGAGCAATACTTGTATGTTTCCTATGAGATTTTTTTCTTTAGTGGGTATTATTCATTCCTTTACACTTCATAATAATTAAATATAATTGCACTCATTTCCTGAAGATCAATGCCACATTAATTCTAATATGGTATCAGATCCTACTCAGGAAAGCATCAAGTCTGTCTGATCTCCATTGTACACCAGAAGCAGCTGTGTTTCCACATAATTCCTGCAAAGTGTGTATTGCTAACTCTGGATTTGTTCAAAGAAGTCTCTATGGGATTAACAAACCTTGAGAAAGTGTACATGTCGAGATGGAAGGATTGATTCTGACATAGTGTGAATTGGTTTTGTTTTTGTAGTTTTTTCTTACAGGTGCTACGTAGGTTGATCAGATATATTGCCTAACCAGAAGGAGAATTGATGGATTCTCAATCTTTCACACCCTAGATCCTAACACCCCTCAACTATGTTGATTGGAGGGAAGATATGCAGGTCTAATTTGTGCAATTTGGGCATGTTCAGGATGACAATGGGAAGAGAGACTGAACCCCATCATCTTGCTGAGAAAAACAAGTGTTTGAACCAGTTGGATGAAGCTTGTGGATTCCTATGTGCTCACATCTCCAGGGATCTTCTCTTTCACCTTGAGGGATTGAGGACTCCCAATAAATCTTGGAAGAAGCTCAAATTCTTGTTTGGCAAGAAAGATGAGCTTTGAGGATACATCTTGGAGAACAAGTTGATAGCCTTACAGCCCAGCAGTTTCGAGACTATCTAACAATTCTTTACCAAATTCAAGTCTCTTACACTACAATGTAAGCAGTGTGGAATAGAGAGAAAGGATGAGCATCTTCTGCTCTCCCCACTCAACAAAATTAATTCTGAGTATTTTGTAGGTGTCTCTACCTTCCATTCTGGAAGAGCTTCCATCCCCAATTGGAAGATGCCTTCACTTGATAGCTTTTCTGTGTCCTTAATACAGTAACAAGAAACATTTGTCCAAATTGGAGTCCTACAAACTTCCAAGAACCAAGCTCTTCTGATGTCGGATTCTACCAATGCGCAAGCTAAAGGGAAGCACAAGGGGAACGAGCCTAAAGGATCTGATTCGAAACCAAAAGAGAGCTAGAGGTCTTCCAAAGGAGCTTCGGGCTCCAAGAGAAAGAAGAATTTCTAAAATACAAAGTGTCCCTGTTGTATGAGGGGATTTCATCATGAGAGCCTTTGTATGAAGAAGCATATCGACTGGCTATCTTCCCTCCTTGAACAGAACAACATTGCTCTTCCACATGGAGCAAAGAATTCTAATTTTGGACCACAGACAGAAGATCATAGGTGCCATGCATTGAAGGCTGAACTTACTCAGTCAACTTCTTATCTGATTTATTCTGGAGCATCCAACCACATGGTTTCCTCCAAGGAATCCTTCTCCACCCTCATACTATTAGGAGGACCAAGCATTCACATGGGAGATGACTCCCAAATTCTAGCTGTAGGGAGAAGTTCAGTTAAAATCCAGCATGGTGAGTTCAAGAATGGTCTCTATGTGCCATCTCTTGCAACAAACTTGTTGTATGTTTATCAGATGACCCATGCACGCTCTCCCAAGAGAGTTACATTCGAATCTGACTCAGTTGAAATCACAAAAAAAAATCTACTGGAAAGCTCATAGCGAAAGGTACTGCTAATCGTGCCACTAAGGCTTATGAGTTCTCACATTTTTTGCATGTCTCACCTCCTACAGCTTTATTGACTCATGCTAACAACACCAGTAATATATGGCATGAGAGATTTGGGCATCTCAATTTCAAATATCTCTAGCAATTCCACAATGATAAAATGGTTGAAGGTTTTCCTTTCATCCAAACTTTTGATGGAGTGTGTCCTAGCTTCTTGGTAGGTATCCATCTAGAGAAGAGGTATGAATTTGGGAAGGCACATAGGGTTGCCTCTATACTTGATTTGATACATTATGATGTGGCAGGACCAATGCCCACAACATCAATTAATGGTTGCAGGTATTTCC
>LPNX010812842.1:0-15315 GCA_001517045.1 Pseudotsuga menziesii
TGCATAAGTTTTTCTTAAATAACTTCAAGGTTAAAGATCATACTATAAAACCCTAGTTTAACTACTACCTTCCTATGTTAATCGTTAGGGATCAAACAAGCAGAAAAATCATGATGGAAGATAATGAAAGTTATGACTAGGTTATAACATGGTTTTAAATGTCATACCCTATTCTATGCAGGCTACTCCAATGGTTTTCTGAACTATATCACAAAACCCACCTTTTGCAAATAATCTTTGAGCCATGTGGTCGATGTTGATTTGATAGGGTTTTAAACTTTGGAGTTTTTACCATATATAATATTATAAACCCTAAAAATTCACATTTACCTATTTTCATTTTTGATGTTGCAGTGTGAGGAGCCGCATGGACTAGCTGTCACTCCATTGTGTAAGCTACCCTGCCATTAGTCATTCATATTTTGTGTGTAGAGGTTCTTATGGCCACTTTCTTTCGTTCAATGTAGATTCATTTTTTTCCATAAATCTAAGTTTGTAGGTGAAGAACTTTGTCATGGTTACTGCATGGACTTGAACTCGGGTCCAATTGTGGCGTAGCTTTGTAACTTTGAGCCTTCTCATCATGGTCTTTTGAAACTTCCTTTGATTAGATCGAGTTGCACATCTTGTGGCTAGGGTTTGATTATACCATCTTCCTCACAGCAAAGGCAATGAAATACATCCAGGTATGAAATATTTTACTTCTTGTCCATTCTTGCACTATGTAAGTTTAATATTTTCTCTATTGACAAGGTTTAACAATTTGTGTTTTTTTAACTTTTACAGGCTTCAATGGATACTCCAAGCTGGAAATACAATCCATGAAAACACCACGCCAGGAAAGTTTCAGGCTTCGTGACCCTCCAGGTAAGCCTCGGTCTATCCTGGGTTATCTCCTGCAATGGTTGCATGGTGTATTTGTTGTCACTTCCCATGTGGTTGTAGGGTTACTGTTCGGTCGTGACTATATGTTCCTCTGTTTGTTTTGGATTACGACACGGCCATGGATAAACTATTTATTTTTTTTAAGCTTTGAAAGGCCATGCGGCTAATACTTTAATATGTTTTTTAAGAGATTTTTGAAGCCCTCATGGCTGCTTTGTGTTGGAAAGCTTGGGGCTTTTACAACCATGACTCGATAACTTACTTATGGGAGATTTTTGGCTATAGTTAATTTACAAAAATGTTATTTTGTTACCTTCTTTTAAGGCATGGCTCTGTTTGTAAAAGGGCATAGGGTCATAACTGATATAGTTTCAATTTAGGGTTTGAGTGCTACTTAAAGTTTGGATAATCTCTAAGCTTACTATTTTGCAATTTATATTTTGGTAATAATTATACATTATGGTTTTAAGTAAGAGATGGAAACTGTGATATTCTTAACTATTCTCATTTTCTTCGATTCTGTTTAAAATGTCCTAAACAGAGTTTTTATTACTGTAAATTTATATTTATTCTGAATATGTTTAAAAATGAAAAGAAATGTTTCAGACATTTAGTATTTAAAATATAGTTTGATTTTTAATGTCAGTAATAAATTACTTCAGTAAGTAGATGGAAAAAAAAGGATGGACTATGTAACCTAATTCTTTACTGTATTTTCTAAGTTAATATATGTTGAAAGGTTATTACTTATTTTCTCTTGTTTTAATTTATCATACAATGTTAACATTGTTTTCTTTTAGATAATATATTTAATTTTGGTAGATTTATCTATCATGTAATTATGGCTAAATAAATGAAGTATGTAAACTTTGATTTGGTTTAGGAGTGAAATGAATAACCCCTCAGTTAGTAGAAAGGGGTGGTAATGTTATTATATTTTTACAGTTTCTTTCAAATAGGTTTTATTTATAAAACCCTAATTTCTCTTAATTTAAATACATAGTTAGTATTTGATTTTAATGTTATCCTAGTTTCATTTTACTTAGATGAAATTATTACAGTAAATTTATAGCTTTGTTTACTGTTTCTTTAAGTTAATTATGGATATTTAATTTATGTTTTTATAATGACTGTTAATTATGATAATAATAGACTTATAGTAAGTAGTCTATCTATTGTGTAAGCAATTACATAGACTAATTAAACCTATACTTTTAGATCTTTCATAAACAAATATGTTTATGTTATTCAAGTACTCTATCTAAATAAGAAATCTAAAATAAAAAGGAATAACATACATACAAATCACTCTTATGAACTTGTAGAAGGTAATAATTCACATTCATGCATACTTCATTCAATTATTTATCTGAAGTTAATCTAACCTACTATACTAGAGTACTAGCTTTATAAAAGGTGTCAAAAAATTCAGTTATATTATTTTTTCTATCTATCAGTAAAACTAGAAATCCTTCTAATCATTTACCCTAAACTATCTAATCCAGCATTTAACTATCTTTTCACAGTAAAAACATTTCTTTTAACTAACACTAGCAGTAGTAGAACAAAATCATAACATATCATTGCTTAAACTCAAACCTTCTAGATAACAATTAACAATTAGAAATCTATATAAATCAAGTAGAACCTGGAAATGTAGATTAGGTGAAAACAACTTAAGGAACCTATTCCTCCCAACCAACTCCTCTAGAAAATTTGGATTGCAAATATCAGGATCCTCGAGCTTGTCTCCTGGTCCACCTAGTAGAATTACTAAGTGAGAGATGTATTTTAGTAATCCTATGAAACTCTATTGAGTGTTCATCAATCAACAAGTTTTTTATGCATCAGTATGAGCTCGGCTTAGAATAGCTGCACTAGCTTAGGTCTTCAGTACTTTCCACTCAAAACCATACTTCAGCTAGTTCCGTCTATCGAATTTCTTGTGCACTTCATTCACCCAGAATGTTCACAATTTGAGAATGAGCAACCTCAACTGTCTTCAATGAGAAGTTTTATTAGCATGCCTAGGTATTTTTGGTCAGTTTTCACTTAATGAGCACCTTCTCTTGTTCCACTTTCTTGGGGAACATGACCATAAAAATAGGGAAGTTACCTCTTGCAACAGCTAGAAGTGGTTTGAGGATGTTGCCAAGTGTCAATCTACTCTCAACCCAGCCTTCTCCACCAAGTGACTAGTAAAACACTCATTTAATAGATTCCTTAAGTTGTTGTCTCATATTTCATTTATTTATTAATAAAATATTCAACAATTACATTGAATTATCCTTGACCCTACTTGGTCATTAATTACATACTTTATAATAAAATATAACATAATGTTTCTTAAAACATAAATTTTTTTGCAAATTGGGGAATGTGACATACACACCCCCTTAAATTATAACATCGTCCTCGATGTTATTTATTCTTTGTCCTCGGAATTTCCCTAAAACAGAATTAGATATGCATCCTGCATATGACTCTTTAATTCCCAGGTGGCTTCCTCTGGACTTAGGTGCTTCCATTGCACCTTCACCTGACCAATAGTGTGATTTCGAAGCAAGATCTCCCTCCTTTCAAGGATACAATCGGGCTCCACCAGAAAATCTCCTTCGGGTTACACCTGCATATCATTCCAGTTTATAACGTGAGTAGCATCATGTACATATTTTTTAACACATAAATATGAAAAACATTATGAACCTTCAAATTTGGTGGTAAAGCCAATTGATATGCTACCTGCTCAATTTTGGACAGTATCACAAAAGGTCTGCAATATCGGGTTTCTAACTTAGCACAACTTCCTAATCTCAGAGAACTATTTTTAGGACTTACCATAATAAAGACATGTTCACCAACCTGGAACTCCTTTTGAGTTCGTTTAAGATCTGCTTGACTTTTTTGTCAGTCTTGCACAAATTTCAAGTTACCTTGCACCCCATCTCTTTTAATAGTTCAAGTCGTAATACTTACCTCTCAGCTAGATTACTCCATGAGATGGGGGTATTGCACTTCCTGCCATACAAAATATCAAATGGACTATATCTTGCTAAATCTTGGTAGTGGTTGTTGTAAGTAAACACTACCAATTGTAAGTAATCTTCCATTTACCTGGTTGTTCTTTAACATATATTCTGAGCATATATTCCAATACTTGGTTCACTCTTTGAGTCTGTCCATCTATCTGGGGATGGAAGAAGGTACTGAAATTTAAAGTTGTATTCAATTCTTTAAACAAATACTTCCATAAATTACACGTAAACTTAGGGCCTCTATCTGAAATTATTACTTTCGGTATCCCATGTAAACGAAAAATTTGTTTCGGGAATATATCGACAATATTAGTAGTCTTGTAAGTAGTTTTTATAGGTATAAAATGAGCTTCCTTTCTAAGTTTATCAACGACTACCGTTATTGAGTCATTCAAATTTTAATTTCTAGGTAGTCCTGTAATAAATCAAGGCTGATTATTTCCCACTTACAGCTAGGGATAGGTAATGGCTGAAGTAACCCAGCTGGATGTTGGTGTTCAGTCTAAACTTGTTGACATTCAAAACACTTGGAAATGTATTCCACCATTTCATTTTTCATGTTTGGCCAAAAAAATCCTTCCTTAACATGGTTATAGTTTTTGATAACTAAGATGTCCTGAGTAAGGAGTCTTATGAATTTCATTTAAAATTAGTTACTTAATATTAGTTACATTAGGTATATACAGTATGTATTTATATAGTAATAATCTTTTTTTGTTTAGACTATACCCTGTACTTAAACTTTCAATTAAATTTTCTGTTACTTTTGCTTGTAACTTCTGATAATTTTCATCCAATATTACTCCTTCCTCTAGCTGTTCTTCTAAATCTATTTTACAAGTCTTGATTGCTGCTACAAAATTTAGTTTTTCATTTCTGCTTAGAGCATCAACAACCTTATTTTTTTTCCCTTAATATGTTGAATTTCAAAATCGTACTCGCTAAGGAAAGTTAGCCACCTAGATTGCCTTGCGTTTAAGTTAGGTTGATCCAATAAATATTTTAATCCTTTATTATATGTCATTAATATAAAATTTCTTTCAATTAAGTTATGGCGCCACATTTTCAAGGCATGTATGACAGAATCTAATTCTAAGTCATAGGTCGCATAGTTTTTCTCATGAGTCTTCAACTTCCTAGACTCATATGCAATGACATGTTATTCCTGAGTTAGAACTTTACCCAGACCATCATTGCATGCATCGGTACATACTATAAAGTCTTTATTAGTGTCAAAAAATCTTAATATTGGTGCAATAGTTAATAATGTTTTTAAATTTTTAAAACTATGTTCACACTTTTGAATCCACTTAAATTTATTCCCTTTCTTCTGTAAAGAAGTTATGGGATTTGCAATTCTTGAAAACCCTTCGATGAATCTTCGATAATAGCCAGTAATCCCCATGAATGACCATACATCAGTTACGTATTTTGGGACTGACCATTATTCGATTGCTATTAGCTTTTAGGGATCAATAGAGATTCCTTCTTTAGTCACTAAATGACCCAATTATTGTATTTCATCCTTAAAGAAATCACATTTACTAGGTTTTTCATAAAGCTGATGTTCTCGTAATTCTTGTAAAACAATTTTTAAGTGTTCCTCATGTTCTTCTTTAAACTTAGAATAAATTAGAATGTTGTCAATGAATACAACTACAAATTTTTCAAGGTACTTATGCATTACATTATTCATTAGACACATGAATACATCTGAGGCATTAGTAAGCCCGAAAATAATAACAAAAAACTCATAGTGACCATATTTGGTCCTAAAAGGTGTTTTAAAGATGTCTTCATCTTTGATTCGGACATGGTGATAACCAGATCATAAAACAATCTTTGAAAATACAGTCACTCCATGTATCTAATCAAACGGATCGTCTATACGGGGCAACAGATATCTATTTTCAATAGTCATTTTATTAAGTTGATGGTAATCTATACATAAACGTAGAGTACCATCCTTATTTTTAACGAAATAAATAAGTGCTCCCTAAGAAGACACATTGGGTCTGATATAATTCTTATCAATAAGTTCTTTTAACTATTATTTTAATTCATTTAATTGCAATGTATTCATCTGATAAGGGGATTTTTAGCTGGGTGTTGTACCAGGTACCAACTCGATAGTGAAGTCTAACTCCCTCGCCGGAGGCAGTCCCATAATTTCTTCTGGAAATACATCTGAATATCCCCTCAGGATTGGAATATCTTCCAGTTTTAGTTTATCTTTATTATTAATATTTTCTTCATTAATTACAGTTACAACAAAGGATTTACAACCATTACGAACAACTCTCTTTAATTGCAAAGTAGATATTTTTCTGATAGTTGTTTTCCTAGGGTTTCCTCTTACATTTACTGTTTCTCCATCATTATTTATGCAAGAAAACATTTTATCGAAATAGTTCAGAACTACCCTATTATGTTCTAACCATTCCATACCAATTAACATATCATAAGAACGTAAAGGTAGTACAATAAGCTTAACATAGGTTTCAAACTTATCCATGTTTACAACACAATCCTTTACAAAACTAATCACTTTTCTTTCTGCACCACTAGCTAGCTGAAATAACCATGACTTTTCAAACTTTTCTATTGATAACTTGCATTTTTATACTAAATCAGGAGAAATATAACTTAAGATGGCCCCTGGATCAATTAAAATAGATATAAGTGTTTGATTCAGCTTACCTTCCACTTCCACCATGGAAGTTTGATAGTTCACTATTGGGTAAAATTATCACTAATTAATTTACCTTTAATTAATTGTCAACCAGGATACGTAGACTTCAAGCTGCTACACTATATGTGCGGGCAAAGTAGTTTCAATGCTCATGCTGACAATAACTTAGTCTACTCACAGATAAGAAACAAAATGTAATTGATGGAACTATTACTCTACTGAATGACCAATGCCAAAAGTTATTAAGTCTATCCTAAAGAAAAGAAATCAGCTTGCTAACCCCTATTTTACAGTCCACAATACTGTCAATTCAATGTAACCTACAGCAACCTTAAGCTACAGCAATCTTCCAAAGAAATCATCGATCTATACTATGCTATAGAAACCTTAAGTTTATTCTTCAAAGCAAGCAGCCTATCAAGAAAAATAACCTAGTAAATAAAAACCCTAGTTCCAACCTTACCTACAAAATGAATATGCTAAGCCAATCTGAATGACTTTGTATTGTATCTAATACTGCAATCATTAACCCTAAAGAATCCGATGCTTAAGTTTATACAAATACTTATTACTTTCAAACAACTACTGGAATACAATCTGTCTCTTCTTAACCTTGAATCATCCACAAACAGTTAATAAAATGATGTTTGGCCTTGCTGTTAATGTCAGATATATTCTACCTACGTTCTATGCACTCAAAAGGAATATTGGAACTATTTAGAGAGTACACACTCACTCGCATCTATATGTATTGTGAGACTAGTGTTCAAACCCTAGGAAACAATGCTGGCATCTATTAATAAGCTATAATTCTTTTCCTTGAGCTCATTCAGCACCAAGTAGTGGACCAAAGCAAGATTGAAATCCTTATGTAGTCACTTCAAAATGCTGTTTGGAAAACCCTAGATACTTTGTAAACCAAAATCTTTAAATTCTTTGCTAATTCATCAAATACTGCAAATTTAAAATCCACACAATACAATTCAAAAATGCCCTACAGTCTTGTAAAGCTTGCTAGCCAAAAGGATTCTGACCAAGTATTGGAGTTATCCCTAATCGATAGCACACTGGCAGGAAAAGAAATATGAAATCCTAGTCTATTTTCAATCCTCCATTAAGTTGATTCTACAGCAAACTGAACATAATCAAATTCATCACACAGTTTTGTAAATTCTATAATTTTGAATGGATTCTTTGAACAAGAGTCATAACCATCAACAAGCAATATCACACTGGGGTCAAAAGAGGTTTAAAAATCCAAATCCACTCTTACTACTCTACTGAATCGATTCTACAGGATTAATATGATATCAACTAGTCTTATACAAACACAAATCCCATTCCAAATCAAAACCATTAACATTTCATCATAAACGGTGTCATAATATGCAACATTACTCTACTTGCAGTAATACAAGCAACACTTAAACACAAATGATCGGTGTTGAAGGTGGGCCCTGCCCTCAACGCTTGCAAATCTGAAGTCAAAGCCTTAAGGCAATAAACACTTGATTGATTAATGAAAAACAGAGTTTTACAGTCTTCTCCATGTATCTCCCTACTTAGGGTTTCAAAGTTACATTTTATACTTGAAATACAGAGTAACATCGATCTTGAAACAAGGATCGACCCTATCCTAACAACTGTACACTTATCTCGGCATACATGAACCAAGAAATGGAATTCAAATCCCCTGAAATCCATACTCTGCCAAAAATGGAAGACAACAGCTCCTTGAACAAAGGACAACACCTGAATAATTTTCATATGCATCTGGAAATCGATTTGATCCCAAGTGAGACATCTCCTCTGTAGACAAAATCCCCAAAATCTCTGGTTCAGTCAACATGTACCTTTGGAGTGTCGGGACAAGCGTTGGGTCGGGTAGCCAAAAGACTCCTGCATGAAAGAAATGAGGACCTATTAATCAACCCATTATTAAATGAGACTAAAAGATCCATTATATACATAAAACCAAGCAAAATAATAAATAAACAATTGAAAAGTCACTCACCAAAGCACCTAGCAATGTTGTTCTGCAAAATGTCAACTATGCACAAAACATCAGTAAATAAGGCCGATTATTACTTAATTCATGAGACTTGAAACTAGAAAGTATAGTAATGGATAGTCAAAATAGGAGGCCAACATCAATTAAAATATAACTTAAGATGGCCCCTGGATCAATTAAAATAGATATAAGTGTTTGATTCAGCTTACCTTCCACTTCCACCATGGAATTTTGATAGTCCACCTACCTGTTTTCTAGTGCTACATTGATCATGGGCATTGTCCTTGCTAGATAACCAATAGTCATCTCATCCTGCACCATATGTATGTTGCTAACAATCTTCTCCTGCTTGGGGAAAATTGATGCATAATGAGGACCATTACCTTCCCAACATTTTATTGATTATTTTCATTCATTATTATTGGTGTAATTACTGTGACTATTAAAAGGTTCTTTATTTCTAGGGCCATTTTGATTTAACTATGAATTATCCTTATTCCCTTCGAAATTTTTATTAGGAAAATTTCGTGTGTTATTATTCCTAAAACTACCATTAGGTACGAAACCTTTCTTCTTCGATTCAAAATTATTAGATCTTTTAGCTTTCCAGTGTGATATACTTTCTTTTTTGCGATTCTGCTCATAGCAAAAATTTTCCTTCCGCATAGCCTCCTCCAAGGTTTTTGGATTATCATATTCAATTCTATCTTTTATATGAAAAGGTAAATAGCTTAGAATCCGATGTACCTTAGGCTTCTCATCCATAATGTAAGGTACAAAACATAGCAGCATTAAGAATTTACTGTCTAATTCTTTCATGTTCATTGTTCCCAGTTTCAATTCATAAAATTCCTTAGATTTCTTTTCATAGTAATGTTCCGACAAGAACTTCTTTTTAAAATATTTCTTAAACATGCTCCAATTAATGTTGTTTTCCCTAATTCTGTTTACTCGTTTTAGGTCCTGCCACCAAATATCTTCCTTCCCAGTTAGGTTGTAGATGGACATTCTCGCTTTTATCTGATTAGAGTAATTGTAAATTTGAAAATATTTCTTCATCCCAGACAACCATGATTCATCCTCTTCTCCCTTCTCAGTTTCACCATTGAAAGTTGGTGGTTTTATTTTCTTAAATTCTCTTGAAATTTCTTCATAGGGCTTAAATTTTCTTTTTCTTGAATGATTATTATCTTTGCTACTATCACTAGTATATTGATAATTCTTCCTATGTGGATCACCACAAATCTCAGAGGATGAGCTACTTTCAATTTTAGACTGTTTAGAATTTTTGTTTTTGTGTTGGTAGGACATATATTCATATTTTGTTCATTTATATTTTTCTTCTTTCTAAAATTTTCCAATTAAGATCGGATTCAGCTCCTCTTGAGCTCTCAGAATTCTTTCATTTTCCTTTTTAACTGTTTCCATCTTAGTTCTTAATTCCTTAACCATTTGTAATAATTTATAAGAGTTATTAGTTATTTCTTCTTTTATGGGTTCTCTTTTATAATTACTTCGTTCAGTAAATGGGGAATCCTCATCTGCATATTCCTCGAGTCTTTCCATACCTACAGTTTAGCTTAGAAAATTTTTCTGGAAATAACATTTCAAAAATAATAATCAGTATGCATGCATTTAATTTACCGTTTTATATATACAGGTTGATCCACATTCAGGCCTAGTTCCTGAACCTTGTGCTTTGACACCACATGTAATACTCCAAAAATTTTGCAAAAAATTAAAATTTTTCATGTAACATAAAATGTTTGTATTCATCATTGCCTAGGAACAATTAATTGCTAATGTTTTCTTTAAACAGTATAAAACTGGAACCGAATATTTTGTTAACCTCGAGTTCTACATACTTATTAGTTTTTTTTAATAATTCAATGTTAAGGATTTGATTTAGTAGGTTATGATTTGGAATAACAAGAAATGAAACATATGTTTAATTACTAGTACTAAATTTGTTTTACTGTCTTATGAAAGTAGGAAAGAACTTCAGTTGAGATCGAGACTTACTTAGCTTATAGCTAATGCAGTGAAGTGATGCTTCTTTTACAGGTCCCTTACAGGTAAGAAGTTTGTTACTAGTTTCTAGATTGAGATTATTATCTCAGCTAGCATATAATAGAATCCTAGTAAATTTATTTATTTTACATCTTTGAGCAGTTAAGATATATCGTTGATCTATATATTTATGTTCTACAAAGTTTTTGGTAAACATAAATATTAATAAACTGATCATAGTCTAGTTGCTTTTCCATTTCGCTATAATTATACCTGCCAATTTAATTTTCATCAATATTCAAATTGGGTAAACTTAGACAACTTAATTCTGGATATAGTCATAAGTGAATTGGTTGTCACTCACATTTGATAATAAAATCTAGTGCATAGACAGTTTACTAATATGACCTGGTATTTACCAACAAGAGAAGAAATAATTTATATTTTCTTTAAACTATAGTGATAATGTTTTTAGTATAAGGTTGAAAGGGTTATTTTCTATAAACAAAAATATCACTTTTAACCTTAGTAAATTCTTCATTTCATAAGGGAAAGTGATAACAAACACTAGTATCTTCAATGATACAAATTCAATACCTAGGCTATTGTTCTAGCTATGCATTTTCTATAGTTGCAAGTATATATATATATAAATGATTTTTTTCTCATTATTGTATCCTCCTAAATCTATTACAAGGTATTTTTTATTATGCAATTATCATTGAATAGTTTTCTTGCATAAGTTTTTCTTAAATCACTTCAAGGTTCAAGATCATACTATAAAACCCTAGTTTAACTACTACCTTTCTATGTTAATCGTTAGGGATCAAACAAGCATAAAAGTCATGATGGAATATAATGAAAGTTATGACAAGGTTATAACATGGTTTTAATTGTCATACCCTATTGTATGCAGGATGCTCCAATGGTTTTCCGAACTATTTAACAAAACCCACCTTTTGCAAATAACCTTTGAGCCACATGGTCGATGTTCATTTGATAGGGTTTTGACCTTTGGAGTTTTTACCATATATAATATTCTAAACCCTAAAAAGTCACATTTACCTAT
Source organism: Pseudotsuga menziesii (assembly GCA_001517045.1). Lineage (NCBI taxonomy): Eukaryota > Viridiplantae > Streptophyta > Pinopsida > Pinales > Pinaceae > Pseudotsuga > Pseudotsuga menziesii. The sequence goes on from LPNX010812842.1 coordinate 11,703, forward strand.
CTTCGTTTTCCATCCTGTGGTGTGAGGAGCCGCAGGCTCATGGCCACATGGCCTAACTATCACTCCATTGTGTAAGCTACCCTTCCATTAGTCATTCTTCTTTTGTTTGTAGATGTTATTATGGCCATTGTCTTTCATTCGGTGTAGATTCATTTTTTGCCATAAATCTAAGTTTGTAGGTGAAGAAATATGTCATGGTTACTGGTTGGACTTAAACTCAGGTCCAATTGTGGCATAGCCTTGTAATGTTGAATCTTCTCGTCCTGGTCTTCAGAAACTTCCTTTGATTAGCTCAAGTTGCACATCTTGTGGATAGGGTTTGATTATACTATCTTCCTCATAGTAAAGGCAACAAAATACATCCAGGTATGAAATCTTTCAGATCTTTTCCATTCTTGAAATGTGTAAGTTTAATATTTTCGGTACTGACAGGGTTTAACAATTTGTGGTTTTTTGACATTTGCAGGCTTTAATGGATACTACAAGCTGTAAATACAATCCATGAAGATTCCACGCCAGGAAATTTTAGGCTTCGTGACCCTTTGGGTAAGCCTCAATCTAGCCTGGAGTTATCTCCTGCAATGGTTGTATGGTGTATTTGTTGCCACTTCCCAAGTGGTTGTAGGGTTACTGTTCGACCATGACTATATGTTGCTCTGTTTGTTTTGGATTACGGCACGACCATGGATACACTGTTTTTTTTTTTAAGTTTTGAAAGGCGATATGGCCGATACTTTGATATGTTGTTTAAGATATTTTTGAAGCCCTCGTGGCTACTTTGTGTTGGAAATCTTGGGGCTTTTACAGCCGTGACTCGATAACTTATGTATGGGACCTTTTTGGCTATAATTGATTTACATAAATGTTATTTTTTTATTGTATTTTAAGCCGTGTCTTTGTTTTTAAAAGGCCATAGGGCCCTAACTAGTGTAGTTTCAGTTAGGGTTTAAGTGCTACTTAAAGTTTGGATAAGCTCAAAGCTTATTGTTTTGTAATTTATATTTTGGTAATAATTATACATTGTGGTTTTAAGTAAGAGATGGTAACTATGATATTCTTAAGTGTTCTTGTTTTCTTCGATTTTGTTTAAAATGTCTTAAATAGAGTTTTTGTTACTGTAAATTTATATTTATTCTGAATATGTTTAAAAATGGAAAGAAACATTTCAGACAGTTAGTATTTAAAATATAGTTCGATTTTTACTGTCAGTAATATATTTCTTTAGTAAGTATATGGAAAAAAAGGATGGACTATGCAACCTAATTATTTACTGTATTTTCTGACTTAATATATGTTGAAAGGTTATTACTTATTTTCTCTCATTTTAATTTATCATACAGTGTTAACACTGTTTTCTTTTAAATAATATATTTAATTTTGGTAGATTTATCTATCCAATAATTATGGTTAAATAAATGAAGTATGTAAACTTTGATTTGGTTTAGGAGTGAAATTAATAACCCCTCTATTAGTAAAAAGGGGTGGTAATGTTACTATATTTTTAAAGTTTCTTTCAAATAAGTTTTATTTATAAAACCCTAATTTCTCTTAGTTTAAATACATATTTAGTATTTGATTTTAATGTTATCCTAGATTCGTTTTACTTAGATGAAATTATTACAGTAAATTTTTATCTTTGTTTAATGTTTCTTTAAGTTAATCTTGGTTATTTAATTTATGTTTTTATAATGACTATTAATTATGATAATAATAGACTTATAGTAAGTAGTCTATCTACTATGTAGTCAATTAAATGGACTAATTAAACCTATACTTTTAGATATTTCCTAAACAAATATGTTTATGTTATTCAAGTAATCTGTCTAAATAAACACATCTCAAAATAAAAATGAATAACATACATACAAATCACTCTTATGAACCTGTAGAAGGTAATAATTCACATTCATGCATACTTCATTCGATTCTTTATTTGAAGTTAATCTAACCTATTGTACTAAGTACTACCTTTATAAAAGGTGTGGAAAATTACAGTTAGGTAATTTTTTCTATCTATCAGTAAAACTAGAAATCCTTCTAATCATTTACCCTAAACTATCTAATTTAACATTTAACTATCTTTTCACAATAAAAGTATTTCTTTTATCTAACCCTGGCAGCAGTAGAACAAAATCATAACATATCATTGCTTAAACTAAAACCTTCTAGATAACAATTAACAATTAGAAATCTAGATAAATCAAGTAGAACCTGGAAATGTAGATGAGGTTACAACAACTTAAAGAAGAGAAATGATGGAATGCAAACCTCAGGACTCCCGAGCTTGTCTCCTGGTCCACCTGGTAGAAGTACTCGGTGAGAGATGTAGTTTAGTAATCCTCTACAACTTTACTGAGTGCTAAGTATTCAATCAGTTCTGCAGGAAACAATATGAGCTCAACTTAGAATAGCTACACTAGTTCAGGTCTTCATCACTTTCCAATGAAAACATACTTCAGCCAGTCCTTTGCATCAAATTTTCTTGTGCAATTCATTCAGCTAGAATGTTCACGATTCCAGAATGTGCAGCCTCAGCTGTCTTGAATGGGAAGTTTTATTAGCATGCATAAGTATTTTAGGTCATTTTTCACTTAATGAGCCACGTGCTCTTGTTCCACTTTCTTGGGGAACATTACCACAAAAATAGGGAAGTTTCCTCATGCAAAAACTAGAATTAGTTTGAGGATGCTACCAAGTGTCAACCTACTCTCAACCCAACCTCCTCCACCAAGTGACAAGTAAAACACTCATTTAACAGCTTCCTTAAGCTGTTGTCTCATCTTTCATTTATTTATTAATAAAATATTCAGCAATTACATTCAATTATCCTTTACCCCACTTGGTCATTAATTATAGAATTTATAATAAAATATAACATAATGTTTCTTAAAACATAAAATGTTTTTCAAATTGGGGTATGTGACAAGGTTCATATCTACAATATATCTGTAGATAATTCTGTTCCTTAGTATGATACCAATCATAGATGTTTTCTGTCACATAAAAGGTTGTTTTAGACATGGTATTAATTCTTGCACATGATCTAGGAACTAGGAATCAAAATCATCAAAGAATAATTAACAAATACTCATGAACTAGAAATAATCAGGAGCATAATCGTTTCCTCTCGGTATATTCAATAAACAATGAATAGATACAATAACAATGTCAAGCAATAGCTTAACTCCATGAAGAATTCGAATACCTAAGGAGACAATTCGAATTCAGTGAGTGAGTCTAGCTTAACTGACTCTTAGACATTCAATCACACTCAGTTAACCACTTGACCAAAACCCTAATTGAATCACCAAACCCTAACTGAAGTCGAAGTGTAATAAATGACTGAATCTCAATTGAAGGAGATCAAACACATGTCATAGCAATCCAACCATCAAGTGCTAGTGCTCCATGACTTCAATGAACACCGATGAGGTTAACTGAAGCTGAAATGACCATCAGAAGTAGGTGGAGGTGCCCTGCTGACTCCAGATCATTAAATAATAATAAATAATTTTTAAATAATATATTTAATGAGAGGAGGCACCCTAACTGACTGGTTGAACTGATTGTAACCACCAGTTAGCAATTAGGTGCATTAATATCACTCAGATCA
>LPNX010812842.1:27474-47598 GCA_001517045.1 Pseudotsuga menziesii
GAAACCGCCAATGAGCCACACCCGTGCGGGCTTCTATAAGATAATGTTTCTTAAAACATAATTTTTTTTGCAAATTGGGGCATGTGACATACACACCCCCTTAAATTATAACATCGTCCTCGATGTTATTTATTCTTTTTCCTCAAAATTTCCCTGGAACAGAATTAGATATGCATCATGCATATGACTCTTTAATTCCCAGGTGGATTCCTCTATACTTAGGTGCTTTCATTGCACCTTCACCTGACCAATAGTGTGATTCCGAAGCAAGATCTCCTCCTTTCAAGGATACAATCGGGCTCCACTAGAAAATCTCCTTTGGGTTACACCTGCATATCATTCCAGTTTATAACATGAGTAGCATCATGTACATATTTTTTAACACAAAGATATGAAAAACATTATGAACCTTCAAATTTGGTGGTAAAGCCAATTGATATGCCACCTGCTCAATATTGGAAAGTATCACAACAGGTCCGCAATATTGGGGTGCTAACTTAGCACAAATTCCTAATCTTAGAGAACTATTTTTAGTACTTACCTTAATAAAGACATGTTCACCAACCTGGAACTCCTTTTGAGTTCGTTTAAGATCTGCTTGACTTTTTTGTCGGTCTTGCACAACTTTCAAGTTACCTTTCACCCCATCTCTTTTTATAGTTCAAGTTGTAATACTAACCTCTCAACTAGATTACTCCATGAGATGGGGGTATTGCACTTCCTGCCATACAAAATATCAAATGGACTATATCTTGCTAAAGCTTGGTAGTGGTTGTTGTAAGTAAACACTACCAACTGTAAGTAATCTTCCATTTACCTGGTTGTTCTTTAACATATATTCTGAGCATATATTCCAATACCTGGTTCACTCTTTCAGTCTGTCCATCTATCTGGGGATGGAAGAAGGTACTGAAATTTAAAGTTCTATTCAATCCTTTAAACAAATACTTCCATAAATTACATGTAAACTTAGGGCCTCTATCTGAAATTATTACTTTCGATATCCCATGTAAACGAAAAATTTGTTTTGGGAATATATCACCAATATTAGTAGTCTTGTAAGTAGTTTTTATAGGTATAAAATGAGCTTCCTTACTAAGTTTATCAACGACTACCATTATTGAGTCATTCAAATTTAAATTTCTAGGTAGTCCTGTAATAAATCAAGGCTGATTATTTCCCACTTCCAGCTAGGGATAGGTAATGGCTGAAGTAACCCAGTTGGATGTTGGTGTTTAGTCTGAACTTGTTGACATTCAAAACACTTGGAAATGTATTCCACCATTTCATTTTTCATGTTTGGCCAAAAAAATCCTTCCTTAACATGGTTATAGTTTCTGATAACCAAGATGTCCTGAGTAAGGGGTCTTATGAATTTAATTTAAAATTAGTAACTTAGTCTTAGTTACATTAGGTATATACATTATGTATTTATACAGTAATAATATTTTTTTGTTTAGACTATACCCTGTACTTAAACTTTCAATTAAATTTTCTGTTACTTTTGCTTGTAACTTCTGATAATTTTCATCCAATCTTACTCCTTCCTCTAGCTGTTCTTCTAAATCTATTTTACAAGTCTTGATTGCTACTAAAAAATTTATTTTTGCATTTCTACTTAGAGCATCAACAACCTTATTTTTTTTCCCTTAATATGTTGAATTTCAAAATTGTACTCGCTAAGGAAAGTTAGCCACCTAGCTTGCCTTGCGTTTAAGTTAGGTTGATCCAATAAATATTTTAATCCTTTATTATATGTCATTAATATAAAATTTCTTTCGATTAAGTGATGGCGCCACATTTTCAAGGCATGTATGACAGAAGCCAATTCTAAGTCATAGGTCGCATAGTTTTTCTCATGAATCTTCAACTTCCTAGACTCATATGCAATGACATGTTATTCTTGAGTTAGAACTTTACCTAGACCATCATTGCATGCATCGATACATACTATAAATTCTTTATTAGTGTCAAAAATTCTTAATATTGGTGAAGTAGTTAATAATGTTTTTAACTTTTTAAAACTATGTTCACACTTTTGAATCCACTTAAATTTATTCCCTTTCTTCTGTAAAGAAGTTATGGGATTTGCAATTCTTGAAAACCCTTCGATGAATCTTTGATAATAGCCAGTAATCCCCATGAATGACCATACATCAGTTACGTATTTTGGGACTGACCATTCTTCGATTGCTATTATCTTTTAGGGATCAATAGAGATCCCTTCTTTAGTCACTAAATGACCCAATTATTGTATTTCATCCTTAAAGAAATCACATTTACTAAATTTTTCATAAAGCTGATGTTCTCGTAATTCTTGTAAAACAATTTTTAAGTGCTCCTCGTGTTCTTCTTTAAACTTAAAATAAATTAGAATGTTGTCAATGAATACAACTACAAATTTGTCAAGGTACTTATGAATTACATTATTCATTAGACACATGAATATAGCCGAGGCATTAGTAAGCCCGAAAATTATAACAACAAACTCATAGTGACCATATTTGGTCCTAAAAGGTGTTTTAAATATGTCTTCATCTTTAATTCGGACATGGTGATAACTAGATCGTAAGTCAATCTTTGAAAATACAGTCACTCCATGTAGCTGATCAAACATATCGTCTATACGGGGCAACGGATATCTATTTTCAATAGTCATGTTATTAAGTTGATGGTAATCTATACATAAATGTAGAGTAATGTCCTTATTTTTAACGAAATAAATAGCTGCTCCCTAAGAAGACACACTGGGTCTAATATAATTCTTATCAATAAGTTCTTTTAACTATTATTTTAATTCATTTAATTCCAATGTATTCATCCGATAAGGGGATTTTTAGCTGGGTGTTGTACCAGGTACCAACTCAATAGTGAAGTCTAACTCCCTCGTCGGAAACAGTCCCATAATTTCTTCTGGAAATACATCTGAATATCCCCTCAGGATTGGAATATCTTCCAGTTTTAGTTTATCTTTGTTATTAATATTTTCTTCATTAATTACAGTTACAACAAAGGATTTACAACCATTACGAACAACTCTATTTAATTTCAAAGTAGAGATTTTTCTGATAGTTGTTTTCCTAGGGTTTCCTCTTACATTTACTGTTTCTCCATCATTATTTATGCAAGAAAACATTTTATTGAAACAGTTCAAAACTACCCTATTATGTTCTAACCAGTCCATACCAATTAACATATCGTAATAATGTAAAGGTAGTACATTAAGCTTAACATATGTTTCAAACTTATCCATGTTTACAACACAATCCTTTACAAAACTAATCACTTTTCTTTCTGCACCACTAGCTAGCTGAAATAATCATGACTTTGCAAACTTTTCTATTGATAACTTGCATTTTTATACTAAATCAGGATAAATATAACTTAAGATGGCCCCTGGATCAATTAAAATAGATATAAGTGTTTCATTCAGCTTACCTTCCACTTCCACCATGGAAGTTTGATAGTCCACTGTTGGGTAAAATTATCACTAATTGATTTACCTTTAATTAATTGTCAACCAGGATATGTAGACTTCGAGCTACTACACTATATGTGCGGGCAAAGTAGTTTCAATGCTCATGCTGACAGTAACTTAGTCTACTCACAGATAAGAAACAAAATGTAATTGATGGAACTATTACTCTACTGAATGACCAATGCCAAAATTTATTAAGTCTATCCTAAAGAAAAGAAATCAGCTTGCTAACCCCTATTTTACAGTCCACAATACTGTCAATTCAATGTAACCTACAGCAACCTTAAGCTACAGCAATCTTCCAAAGCAATCATCGATCTATACTATGCTACAACAACCTTAAGTTTATTCTTCAGAGAAAGCAGCCTATCAAGAAAAATAACTTAGTAAATAAAAACCCTAGTTCCAACCTTACCTACAAAATGAATATGCTAAGCCAATATGAATGACTTTGTATTGTATCTAATACTGCAATCATTAACCCTAAAGAATCTGATGCTTATGTTTATACAAATACTTATTACTTTCAAACAACTACCGGAATACAATCTGTCTCTTCTTAACCTTGAATCATCCACAAACAGTTAATAAAATGAAGTTTGGCCTTGCTGTTAATGTCAGATATTTTCTACCTACGTTCTATGCACTCAAAAGGAATATTGGAACTATTTAGAGAGTACACACTCACTCTCATCTACATGTACTGTGAGACTAGTGTTCAAACCCTAGGAAACAATGCAGGCATCTATTAATAAGCTATAATTCTTTTCCTTGAGCTCATTCAGCACCAGGTAGTGGACCAAAGCAAGATTCAAATCCTTATGTAGTCACTTCAAAATGTTGTTTGGCAAACCCTAGATACTTTGTAAACCGAAATATTTAAATTCTCTGCTAATTCATCAAATACTGCAAATTTAAAATCCACACAATACAATTCAAAAATACCCTATAGTCTTGTAAAGCTTGATAGCCAAAAGGATTCTGACTAAGTATTGGAGTTATTCCTAATCGATAGCACACTGGAAGGAAAAGAAATATGAAATCCTAGTCTATTTTCAATCCTCCATTAAGTCGATTCTACAACAAACTGAACATAATCAAATTCATCACACAGTTTTGTAAATTCTATAATTTTGAATGGATTCTTTGAACAAGAGTCATAACCATCAACAAGCAATATCACGCTGGGGTCAAAAGAGGTTTAAAAATCCAAATCCACTCTTACTACTCTAATGAATCGATTCTACAGGCTTAATATGATATCAACTAGTCTTCTGCAAACACAAATCCCATTCCAAATCAAAACCATTAACATTTCATCATAAACAGTGTCATAATATGCAACATTACTCTACTTACAGTAATACAAGAAACACTTAAACACAAATGATCGGCGTTGAAGGTAGGCCCTGACCTCAACGCCTACAAATCTGAAGTCAAATCCTTAAGGCAGTAAACACTTGATTGATTAATGAAAAACAGAGTTTTACAGTCTTCTCCATGTATCTCCCTACTTAGGGTTTCAAGGTTACATTTTATACTTGAAATACAGAGTAAAATCGACCTTGAAACAAGGATCGACCCTATCCTAACAACTGTACACTTATCTCGGCATACATGAACCAAGAAATGGAATTCAAATCCCCTGAAATCCATACTCTGCAAAAAATGGAAGACAACAACTCCTTGAACAAAGGACAACACCTGAATAATCTTCATATGCATCTGGAAATCGATTTGATCCCAAGCGAGACATCTCCTTTGTGGAAAAAATCCCCAAAATATCTGGTTCAGTCAACATGTACCTTTGGAGCGCCGGGACAAGCATTGGGTCGGGTAGCCAAAATACTTCTACATGAAATAAACGAGGAACTATTAATCAACCCATTATTAAATGAGACTAAAAGATCCATTATATACATAAAACCAAGCAAAGTAATAAATAAACAATTGAAAAGTCACTCACCAAAGCACCTAGCAATGTTGTTCTGCAAAATGTCAACTATGCACAAAACATCACTAAATAAGGCCGATTATTACTTGATTCATGAGACTTGAAACTAGAAAGTATAGTAATGGATAGTCAAAATAGGAGGCCAACATCAATTAAAATATAACTTAAGATGGCCCCTGGATCAATTAAAATAGATATAAGTGTTTGATTCAGCTTACCTTCCACTTCCACCATGGAAGTTTGATAGTCCACCTACCTGTTTTCTAGTGCCAAATTGATTCTGGGCATTGTCCTTGCTAGATAACCAACAATCATCTCATCCTGCACCGTATGTATGTTGCTAACAATCTTCTCCTTCTTGGGGAAAATTGATGCATAATGAGGACCATTACCTTCCCAACATTTTATTCATTATTTTCATTCATTATTACTGGTGTAATTACTGTGATTATTAAAAGGTTCTTTATTTCTAGGGCCATTTGGATTTAACTATGAATTATCCTTATTCCCTTCGAAATTTTTATTAGGAAAATTTCGTGTGTTATTATTCCTAAAACTACGGTTAGGTATGAAACCTTTCTTCTTCGATTCAAAATTATTAGATCTTTTATCTTTCCAGTGTGATATACTTTCTTTTTTGCGATTCTGCTCATAGAAAAAATTCGCCTTCCGCATAGCCTCCTCCAAGGTTTTTGGATTATCATATTCAATTTTATCTTTTATATGAAAAGGTAAATAGCTTAGAATCCGCTGTACCTTAGGCTTCTCATCCATAATGTAAGGTACAAAACATAGCAACATTAAGAATTTACTGTCTAATTCTTTCATGTTCATTGTTCCCAGTTTCAATTCATAAAATTCCTTAGCTTTCTCTTCATAGTAATGTTCTGACAAGAACTTCTTTTTAAAATATTTCTTAAACATGCTCCAATTAATGTTGTTTTCCCTAATTCTGTTTACTCATTTTAGGTCCTGCCACCAAATATCTTCCTTTCCAGTTAGGTTGTAGATGGCCATTCTCACTTTTATCTGATTAGAGTAATTGTAAATTTGAAAATATTTCTTCATCCCAGACAACCATGATTCAGCCTCTTCTCCCTTCTCAGTTTCGCCATTGAAAGTTGGTGGTTTTATTTTCTTAAATTCTCTTGAAATTTCTTTATAAGGCTTAAATTTTCTTTTTCTTGAATGATGATTATCTTTTCTACTATCACTTGTATATTGATAATTCTTCCTATGTGGATCACCATAAATCTCAGAGGATGAGCTACTTTCGATTTTAGACTGTTTAGAATTTTTGTTTTTGTGTTGGTAGGACATATATTCAGATTCTATTCATTTATCTTTTTCTTCTTTCTAAAATTTTTCCATTAAGATCGGATTCAGCTCCACTTGAGCTCTCAGAATTCTTTCATTTTCCTTTTTGACTGTTTTCATCTTAGTTCTTAATTCCTTAACCATTTGTAATAATTTAGAAGAGTTATTAGTTATTTCTTATTGTATGGGTTCTCTTTTATAATTACTTCGTTCAGTAAATGGGGAATACTCATCTGCATATTCCTCGAGTCTTTCCATACCTATAGTTTAGCTTAGAAATTTTTTCTGGAAATAACATTTCAAAAATAATAATCAGTATGCATGCATTTAATTTACTATTTTATATATACAGGTTGATCCACATTTAGGCCTAGTGTCTGAACCTTGTGCTTTGACACCACATGTAATACTCCAAAAATTTTGTAAAAATTTAAAATTTTCCATGTAACATAAAATGTTTGTATTCATCACTGCCTAGGAACAATTAACTGCTAATGTTTTCTTTAAACAGTATAAAACTGCTAATGTTTTCTTTAAACAGTATAAAACTGCTAATGTTTTCTTTAAACAGTATAAAACTGGAACCGAATATTTTGTTAACCTCGAGTTCTACATACTTATTAGTTTTTTTTAATAATTCAATGTTAAGGATTTGATTTAGTAGGTTATGATTTGGAATAACAGGAAATGAAACATATGTTTAATTACTAGTACTAAATTTGTTTTACTGTCTTATGAAAGTAGGAAAGAAATTCAGTTGAGATCGAGACTTACTTAGCTTCTAGCTAATGCAGTGAAATGATGCTTCTTTTACAGGTCCCTTACAGGTAAGAAGTTTGTTACTAGTTTCCAGATTGAGATTATTATCTCAGCTAGCATAAAATAGAATTCTAGTAAATTTATTTATTTTACATCTTTGAGCAGTGAAAGATGTATCGTTGATCTATATATTTATGTTCTACAAAGTTTCTGGTAAACATAAATATTAATAAACTTATCATAGTCTAGTTGCTTTTCCATTTCGTTATAATTATACCTGCCCATTTAATTTTCATCAATATTCAAATTGGGTAAACTTAGACAACTTAATTCTAGATATGGTCATAATTGAATTGGTTGTCACTCACATTTGATAATAAAATCTAGTGCATAGACAGTTTACTAATCTGACCTGGTATTTACCAACAAGAGAAGAAATAATTTATATTTTCTTTAAACTATAGTGATAATGTTTTTAGTATAAGGTTTAAAGGGTTATTTTCTATAAACAAAAATATCCCTTTTAACCTTAGTAAAGTCTTCATTTTGTAAGGGAAAGGGATAACAAACACTAGTATCTTCAATGATACAAATTCAATACCTAGGCTATTGTTCTAGCTATGCATTTTCTATAGTTGCAAGTAGATATATATAAATGATTTTTTTTCTCATTATTGTATCCTCCTAAATCTATTACAAGGTATTGTTTATTATGCAATTATCATTGAATAGTTTTCTTGCATAAGTTTTACTTAAATCACTTCAAGGTTAAAGATCATACTATAAAACCCTAGTTTAACTACTACCTTTCTATGTTAATCGCTAGGGATCAAACAAGTGTAAAAACCATGATGGAATATAATGAAAGTTATGACAAGGTTATAACATGGTTTTAATTGTCATACCCTATTGTATGCAGGATGCTCCAATGGTTTTCCGAACTATTTAACAAAACCCACCTTTTGCAAATAACCTTTGAGCCACATGGTCGATGTTCATTTGATAGGGTTTTGACCTTTGGAGTTTTTACCATATATAATATTCTAAACCCTAAAAAGTCACATTTACCTATCTTCTTTTTCCATGCTGTGGTGTGAGGAGCCGCAGGCTCATGGCCACATGGCCTGACTGTCACTCCATTGTGTAACCTACCCTTCCATTAGTCGTTCTTCTTTTGTTTGTAGAGGTTATTATGGCCACTATCTTTCATTCGGTGTAGATTCATTTTTTGCCATAAATCTAAGTTTGTAGGTGAAGAAATATGTCATGGTTACTGGTTGGACTTAAACTCAGGTCCAATTGTGGCATGGCCTTGTAATGTTGAATCTTCTCGTCCTGGTCTTCATAAACTTCCTTTGATTAGCTCAAGTTGTACATCTTGTGGATAGGGTTTGATTATACTATCTTCCTCAGAGTAAAGGAAACAAAATACATACAGGTATGAAATCTTTCAGATCTTTTCCATTCTTGGACTGTTTAAGTTTAATATTTTTGGTACTAACAGGGTTTAACAATTTGTGGTTTTTTCACATTTGCGGGCTTCAGTGGATACTCCAAGCTGTAAATACAATCCATGAAGATGCCACGCCAGGAAATTTTAGGCTTCGTGACCCTTTGGGTAAGCCTCAATCTGGCCTGGAGTTATCTCCTGCAATGGTTGTATGGTGTATTTGTTGCCACTTCCCAAGTGGTTGTAGGGTTACTGTTCGGCCATGACTATATGTTTCTCTGTTTGTTTTGGATTACGGCACGACCATGGATAAACTGTTTTTTTTTATGTTCTGAAAGGCGATTTGGCTGATACTTTGATATGTTGTTTAAGAGAATTTTGAAGCCCTCGTGGCTACTTTGTGTTGGAAAGCTTGGGGCTTTTACAGCCGTGACTCGATAAATTATGTATGGGACATTTTTGGCTATAATTGATTTACATAAATGTTAATTTTTTATTGGATTTTAAGCCATGTCTCTGTTTGTAAAAGGCCATAGGGCCCTAACTGATGTAGTTTCAGTTAGGGTTTAAGTGCTACTTAAAGTTTGGATAAGCTCGAAGCTTATTGTTTTGTAATTTATATTTTGGTAATAATTATACATTGTGGTTTTAAGTAAGAGATGGTAAGTATGATATTCTTAAGTGTTCTTGTTTTCTTTGATTTTGTTTAAAATGTCTTAAATAGAGTTTTTGTTACTGTAAATTTATATTTATTCTGAATATGTTTAAAAATGAAACGAAACATTTCAGACAGTTAGTATTTAAAATATAGTTTGATTTTTAATGTCATTAATAAATTTCTTTAGTAAGTAGATGGAAAAAAAGGATGGACTATGCAACCTAATTATTTACTATCTTTTCTGAGTTAATCTATGTTGAAAGGTTATTACTTATTTTCTCTCATTTTAATTTATCATACAGTGTTAACACTGTTTTCTTTTAAATAATATATTTAATTTTGGTAGATTTATCTATCGAATAATTATGGTTAAATAAATGAAGTATGTAAACTTTGATTTGGTTTAGGAGTGAAATTAATAACCCCTCTATTAGTAAAAAGGGGTGGTAATGTTACTATATTTTTAAAGATTCTTTCAAATAAGTTTTATTTATAAAACCCTAATTTCTCTTAGTTTAAATACATATTTAGTATTTGATTTTAATGTTATCCTAGTTTCGTTTTACTTAGATGAAATTATTACAGTAAATTTTTAGCTTTGTTTAATGTTTCTTTAAGTCAATCTTGGTTATTTAATTTATGTTTTTATAATGACTATTAATTATGATAATAATATACTTATAGTAAGTAGTCTATCTACTCTGTAATCAATTACATGGACTAATTAAACCTATACTTTTAGATATTTCCTAAAAAAATATGTTTATGTTATTCAAGTAATCTGTCTAAATAAACACATCTCAAAATAAAAAGGAATAACATACATACAAATCACTTTTATGAACCTGTAGAAGGTAATAATTCACATTCATGCATACTTCATTCGATTCTTTATTTGAAGTTAATCTAACCTACTGTACTAAGTACTACCTTTATAAAAGTTGTGAAAAATTACAGTTAGGTAATTTTTTCTATCTATCAGTAAAACTAGAAATCCTTCTAATCATTTACCCTAAACTATCTAATCCAACATTTAACTATCTTTTCATAGTAAAAGTATTTCTTTTATCTAACCCTAGCAGCAGTAGAACAAAATCATAACATATCATTGCTTAAACTCAAACCTTCTAGATAACAATTAACAATTAGAAATCTAGATAAATCAAGTAGAACCTGGAAATGTAGATGAGGTTACAACAACTTAAGGAAGAGAAAAGATGGAATGCAAATCTTAGGACTCCTGAGCTTGTCTCCTGGTCCACCTGGTAGAAGTATTGGGTGAGAGATGTAGTTTAGTAATCCTCTACAACTCTACTAAGTGCTAAGTATTCAATCAGTTCTGCAGGAAACAATATGAGCTCAACTTAGAATAGCTACACTAGTTCAGGTCTTCAGCACTTTCCACTGAAAACATACTTCAGCCAGTCCTTTGCATCAAATTTTCTTGTGCACTTCATTCAGCCAGAATGTTCACAATTCTAGAATGAGCAGCCTCACCTGTCTTGAATGGGAAGTTTTATTAGCATGCATAAGTATTTTGGGTCAGTTTTCACTTAATGAGCCACCTGCTCTTGTTCCACTTTCTTGGGGAACATGACCACAAAAATAGGGAAGTTGCCTCATGTAAAAACTAGAATTGGTTTGAGGATGCTGCCAAGTGTCCACCTACTCTCAACCCAACCTTCTCCACCAAGTGACCAGTAAAACACTCATTTAATAGCTTCCTTAAGCTGTTGTCTCATCTTTCATTTATTTATTAATAAAATATTCAGCAATTACATTCAATTATCCTTTACCCCACTTGGTCATTAATTATAGAATTTATAATAAAATATAACATAATCTTTCTTAAAACATAAAATGTTTTTCAAATTGGGGTATGTGACAAGGTTCATATCCACAATATATTTGTAGATAATTATGTTCCTTAGTATGATACCAATCACAGATGTTTTCTGTCACATAAAAGGTTGTTTTAGAAATGGTATTAATTCTTGCACATGATCTAGGAACTAGGAATCAAAATCATCAAAGAATAATTAACAAATACTCACGAATTGGAAATAATCGGAAGCAGAATGGTTTCCTCTCTGTATATTCAATAAACAATGAATAGCTACAATAACAATGTCAAGCAATATCTTAACTCCATGAAGAATTCGAATACCTAAGGAGACAATTAGAATTCAGTGAGTGAGTCTAGCTTAACTGACTCTTAGCCATTTAATCACACTCAGTTAACCGCTTGACCAAAACCCTAATTGACTCACCAAAACCTAATTGAAGTTGGAGTGTAATAAATGACTGAATCTCAACTGAAGGAGATCAAACACATGTCATTGCAAGCCAACCATCAAGTGCTAGTGCTCCATGACTTCAATGAACCCCGATGAGGTTAACTGAAGCTGAACTGACCATCAGAAGTAGGTGGAGGTGCCCTGTTGACTCCAGATCATTAAATAATAATAAATAATCATTAAATAATATATCGAATGAGAGGAGGCACCCTAACTAACTGGTTGAACTGATTGTAACCACCAGTTAGCAATTAGGTGCATTAATATCACTCAGATCATCCCCGGAGTGCTCCAGTTAGCCTCCTTGACTATAGGAGAAGGATAAGTTGGCCTCCTTGACTATAGGTAGGCATGGGTGTGACTAGATGATGGAAATTAATGCTCCACTAATGTCAATTAAAGTTAGGATAGTGGTTTAACTAGGCCAATTTGACCAAAAGAGTGTGTATGATGGTAAATGTCTCCAACACCCCCTCTTAAGTTATACTCAGGAAGAGTTAGAAAACATAGATGCATAAAAATGATAGGGTCCTGGAAACTAAGGCCATAGGCCACCCTGTACAATAAATTAATTTCTTAATATAACCAAGGAAATGGGGAAAACCTCATGGGAAAAATACCCCCCCTTCAAACTAAGCAGTAAATCAAGAATTGGTTCTTCTATACAGCATCATCCTGAGACTATGCATGTGAACCTATGAATCCAAACTAAATGAATATGTCTGGAGGAATCTTCCACTTTGGAAGAAGAACAATGCACTCAACTGAATCAGAAATATAAATAGCTGCACGGTGAAAACTAGACCCATGTAGAGTAGCTGAAATCATCTGAAGAGAGAGCAAAGGTTCTTGAGGATTTGAACCATGCATGGAACACTCAAGAATCTGATATGTTGTAACCTTGAACAGAAAACCATGAGTGGTAAAATCAGCCCCAAATCTTAGGAGCAAGTGTCCATGCGGATGCAGAATGTCTTCCTCTTTACTAGTTCTGTGAGGAGATGAGCATGTGACCAAAGGTAGAGAAGCCCTGGGACTCTGGAGAGCGAATGCTTGAGCTCCATAATATGATATATATTCAAAAATATCCAATGATTCACAAAATAAATTATCATCAACCTCATAAGAGGAAACTAACACCAAATCCCCATCAACAAAATTGAAGAAGAACTGTGGCACTTGATTTTTCACACCGGAATTGGTGAGAGCAGCTACAAGCATGGCTGAAAGTTCTTGTATTTTAAAATATGAAAAAAATAATATCATATCAAAATGTAAATCATATCTAAATAAGTTCACAACAGATCCAAAACTATGAAATGAAATCAAATCCCCAGCAGCAGTTTTGTAGGAGACTTGCGGTACTTGTTTCTTCACACCGTTGATGAGAACAGCTACAAGCAGTACTGAAGGTTTATGAACCTGAAATATTGAACCAATAAATATCAGATAAGATCTAAATAATATCATATTATATCCAATAAGGTTCATATCAGATCCAAAATTATGGTCAACCGAGACGGTAGATGCACAGTTTTCTTCTTCTTCAAAATTGTAAATTTTGGTGCATGCAATCCTACAGGAATTTGCTGGAAGATATAAATCATGGGGAGTGAATGGATCACTCTAGAAATCTGATATTTCTTCCAAAATATCCAAGGTATCACATATTTTCACACCAGCAGCAACATTAGAGGAATAAAAAACAAATTTCTCTTCACTTTCGGAAGCAATTTCTGGTAAATTTTGCACAGAATTCAAAGGAAAATCACCGGTGAATGTTTGCATGGAAGTGCAGCAGAGTTTTTCTTCAATATCAGAGATTTGAATGTCTTATTTTGTTTCAAAAATATGAGAAGATGAGATATCATAGATCTCATGAACTTCCGGAGCATTAGGAGAAGGAGTCACTTCATGGAGACTTTCTTCAATTCGAATTGAATGTGTAGAAGATTTTGCTTCATCTTCATCTTGAACAAATTCATAAGAGAGAGTACAGGCTGACAATTTTGAGTGAAGAACTCTTGTGGTGCTGGTTGTGATCTAAAAAGTACTATTATGATCCTCATTATGCTTGCCAAAGGTTCTGTCCAATATTGTCCAGACTTCCTTTGGGTATTCAGCATAACAAATAAGGTAGTGCAAGCTATCAGAAAGGGAAAGACCTATTGCTCCAAAAGCTCTATCACTGTCATTTAGCCAGTCATTCTCATTTTCATAAGACTCTTTTCCAAGTCCAATAGACACCTCATAGAGACCTTGTCTCTTCAGAGATGCAATCATCTTCAACTTCCATTCCGAATATCTTGTGAATGGGGTGAGAAGAGGGATTGATGAGTCCATTCGAATTTGTACCTGTTAAGACCTGCAAATCAAAACAAAAGAGGCACCATAAGGTCGGAAATCCTACAGATTCTAGGCTTTCATCACACCCAGCATAGTCAATCAAGCAAGCTTGATCAACAAGTTCTTTACTTGGGATATTGAGTTGTAAGCCTTGGTTTCTGGTGCAGTGCTAGAATTTTGAGCTATTGCTCACTTCTCATGGAGAAATCTGTCAAAAATCTTGTTTTTGAGAGATTGTTCTTCAACCTGCCATATGCTCTGATACCATATTAATTCTTGCACATGATCTAGGAACTAGGAATCAAAATCATGAAATAATAATTAACAAATACTCATGAATTGGAAATAATCGGAACCAGAATGGTTTCCTCTCTGTATATTCAATAAACAATGAATAGTTACAATAACAATGTCAAGCAATAGCTTAACTCCATGAAGAATTTGAATACCTAAGGAGACAATTCGAATTCAGTGAGTGAGTCTAGCTTAACTGACTCTTAGCCATTCAATCATACTCAGTTAACCACTTGACCAAAAACCTAATTGACTCACCAAACCCTAACTTAAGTTGGAGTGCAATAAATGACTAAATCTCAATTGAAGGAGATCAAACACATGTCATAGCAAGCCAACCATCAAGTGCCAGTGCTCCATGACTTCAATGAACCCTGATGAGGTTAACTGAAGCTGAATTGACCATCAGAAGTAGGTGGAGGCACCCTGTTGACTCCAGATTATTAAATAATAATAAATAATCATTAAATAATCATTAAATAATATATTTAGTGAGAGGAGGTGCCCTAACTGACTGGTTGAACTGATTGTAACCACCAGTTAGCAATTAGGTGCATTAATATCACTCAGATCACCCCCGGAGTGCTCCAGTTAGCCTCCTTAACTATAGGAGAAGGCTAAGTTGGCCTCCTTGACTATAGGTAGGCATGGGTGTGACTAGATGATGGCAATTAATGCTCCACTGATGTCAATTAAACTTAGGATAGTGGTTTAACTAGGCCAATTTGACCAAAAGAGTGTGTATGATGGTAAATGTCTCCAACACATGGATGGAGTAGGATTATCATGGATCTGAGTGTAAAACGATCAAGTAAATTCATCACATATTATTTGGTAATTTCTCACATATTTCCATTCCCACAAATTGTTACAATACACATGCAATGTTGGTTCTACTAGTTTTGTTGACTTCCACTACCATTTCATGACGAGGAATGAATTTACAACACACATAATATTGAATAGATGAGAGGAAATATACAATTAATATGAAGGTACTTAGATTGTGTTATGTATTTTAATTCTGGTTTGCTCCAAACTAGATGATAAAATGGCTCCCCAATTGAAAATGTGGCCAATTGTGACTATTGTGTGCATTGTTAAGACCCAATATTCACGTAGAGTGGATACATCATTTTCTCCATATAAATGAAAATCAACGTGGAGATTAGCTAATATGAAGTGTGAAGGAACTAAGTATGATACAATCATTTTATTTGAATTTGAATCTTTTTCTCTTCACCCATAATTTTTTATAGCATTCATTCACATCTAGTGGCCATGCCTCAATATTTTCCTCTATCATACCAATGCTCATGCTTGGGAACTTAAAGTAATGGTACATGTGAGAACAAAGGAAGGAAGAGATTGTTTTGGATCCTTCCTAACTCATGACAATATTTTTCTCTGTGTCCACTCTCAGAAGTATCCAATAAATTACATCAGTGCAAAGAAACACCTCCGACGTAATTGTAACTTGATAGAGCTATGATCTCCTCACATTCTTGTATGCACTTGAATAATAATTTTATTCTTTTCGAGTAAGGGGATAGTTATAATTATTGAATATACCATATATATCTCAGCACTTGTAAATTGGTGTCACTTTGGTGGTGCTATCAGTGTGTCTATACCACATAGCTACCTTCTTGCTTTCTTCTTCATCATTAGGGGTTGAGCATTATTTCTATGAGCAATGTGAATTATTTGAGGTGATTGCAGTTATTATTAGGTAGGGACTTTTTTGAGTCATTTGGTGTCTCAAGCACAAGAATTGATTGACACAACAAAGTTCTAGCAGCATGAATAATTAAATATAGTGTTACCAAAACCATAAACCCCAAAATGATAATAACTAGGATGACTGAGAAATGGCTTTCATTACAGTGGATGATGATCAAAGGGACGATTTTTCATTTATTAGGAGCATATCCATTTCTCCTTTCATATTTTGTAGTTGTAGGTACCAACTCCAAGCTTCTCAACTGTCACATAAGGGCCAAACCATAATTATTGAAACTTTATATTCATGCCTTTCTTTTCATGAGGCTAATACCATTTAAGAACCAAATAATCGGTTTTGAAATATTTATTTCCAGTTGATTTGTTAACATATTGATTCTTGATTTTTTTTGATGTACTATGAATTTGCTTCTCACCTTGTCTCTTTCTCTTCCAATTTCAACAAGGTGTTTATCCTACTTCGGAAAATACGACCATCATGTCCTCTAGATGCTTGGGATAACTAAAGGGAAGGTAAAAAACAAAGTGGGGGGAATAATGACTTCCTCTTTGCAGATAAGGAAGTAATTCAAAGTTCTTGATGATTATTTTGGGGTAGCCCTATCGGTCTAGATAATGATAGGGAGAGCATTGTGTTATTTTTGTTGGCGATCAACTACTATTCGTTTTAGGATTCATATCAATATTTTTTTGTAGATTCACCTACCTCATTTTCCCTAAGAATATTAGTTTGATGCATAATGAATATTAATTCCTTTATCTAAAGAAAACTTGGTTTATTTTTTGAAGAAACGGATGCTGAGTTATTAAATAAAAGAGACAATGGAACCCATAACTTAGTAATTACATGCTCATCTATAAATTGAACAACAATATCTTTTTTAAGTTTGGTTAAGGACATAACTTCAGTCCATATTCTAATGTAATATGTAGAGGTTAATGTTAGGATATTTAGACACTTAGGATTTAGTTAAGATCAACTTGTTAGAATGTATATTTAGGAAAAGTGTGTTTATTTAGGATACAATTGTGCATAGTAATCCAATGGTTATGATATGTTCTAAACATAGAGTATTTTGACGATTCATCCTTTCCGTGATCTTAATGGCCATTTATACATGGCTTATCACTTGATTGATCCATGATATATATTTGAAGAGCTTGATGATTAATTGTGAGAAACTCATTGTAACATTTTTTTTGTTTTGCATAGTAATATTGACTCAACTAGGTATTTGGATGGGGCTGTGGACTCTTTCCAATTTTTAGGGTTTCAACCACGTAAAAACATTGGTGTATTGATGTATAATACATTTGTGTGAATCACTTTTCAAGGTTTTTGATTTTTTGGAAATATCTTGTATTTGTAAAGCACAATATCAGAGCTATTATGAAGTTCTTCAATTAGTGATTGAAATCTTGAACTGGTGTTTCCATATGCATGAAAGGATTTATGGTTTTTTATTTTTCTATGGATTCTATGAAATATGTGTTCCATTGCATCTAGAGAAATGATTTCAGTTAGAAACATGTTTTTATTTTGTTGAAAAATGTTTTTATTTTCATAAGATACGGACATTTTACAATATCCAAATATATACTATTTACGATTACACATTAAAAAAAAATTCTCACATTCTTTCAGATTTTAACATGTTTTTATTTTATTTCTGGTTTGTTACCTTTTCAATTTGTGTATTCTCTTTGTCACTCAATCTATGAAAACTTAGAAATTTTGAACCAGAGTGGAAAGGTTTCTTTTTACAGAATATGATATTTGGCATGTGCTTTGTGTGAACTTTTTAAACCAAAAATAGTGGGGAAGATTACATTTTCTGGGTACACTAACAAATGGCTAACCCCGGATCAGATAAATTTCCATTTCAATTTTTTTTTGTGTGTGGTTGTGTATTTTCTTTCAAGATAAAAGGTAGGGTTTTGGTGCAAGCACACACTCCAAGGCCGAAGAGTAAAAATAAAAATAAGGGAAAATCACACTTCCTTCCGTCCAACTTTTACATATCTTTTGTATTATCTCACTTGGTTGAAATTTGCTTTATTAAATAATAGGTCTTGGGTTTAAGTATACTTTTTTTGTAGTTATTAAATAATAGTTCTTGGGTTCAAGTATTATTTTTTTGCAGTTGTTTGTGACTTCCACCACCATGAAATCTATTCTCACAATACATGAATCTAATCGCAGGTCATTCACTGAACACGATGCTTTCTCATTTGGCCCTGAAATCTGAATTACATTCAAACACCACAAAATTCATATTCTAACACAGTACAATAGGCATTGTTTGACCTTATATTCGAACACAGTAGAATATATGTTTACCTAATACAACAAAAATATATATCCTAGTACTTTGTTTCATAGCCAAAGAGAAACAAAAATAACTTAAACTCGAATATGAATTTCATTGATCTTCTTCTTACCCTTGTTGAGTTGAGCAGTTAACGATAGAGCAGTGAATTGTATTTGTGGGATTCCAATTGAAGCTGAAGATGATGATTTTTTTTCCAATTGAATTTGAAGGTGAAGCTGATAGTATTTTGGTGCTCCACGCTCTTGTAGATGTCGTTGTACCCACAAAGATTACTGAGATATTTACTATATAGATCCATATTAAGAAAAAATATGAATTTTTTTTACTAGGAATAATGTGTGTCCTTTATCCAACATGTATCGGCATGTGTAGACATTTCCTTGATCGACTCGAAGCTCCAAATTCTCTTGAAAACCTAGGAGGACTTGCTCACAGCTCCATAAAACTAACTAAAGATATGTGATTCTATCAAATAGAACCATGCAGTCATGACCTGAATATTGATTAACACCAATAAGCTATCGATGTCAACACTTTGGTAGCCTAGCGATTAAGCTCAATGTTGACCTTATACAATTGTTTCTTGTTGCCTTGGTTCATCACACTATTCACCCTACATCTTTTCATTTACCCAAAAACAAGTTTACTTAAAAAACCTATTTATATGACTAGTATGAAAGCTAAAGCATTGAGAATGACTTTGGGAAATCTCTTATTTATTTTCTATTATTTAGGCCGGCCCAAAATTTACTAGTGAAGCATGCAAATGTAATTCTAATAATAGAGAATGGGGTCTCTTGTTTGGTACATATCTAAATAAAATGTCGAAAATACAATAGGCACGTTCTTATTATTCAACCATGATGAATGAGTGAGAAAAATAACCTTTATATATGTTGTAGCTCAGCTTGTAACTAATTTCTAGCCATTTAATAAAAGAATGATTAAAAAAAAACTACAATGCAAGGTGCAAACATGCACTTTTCACTCCTTGAGGAATAAATAAATAATTTTATTTAACTTTCTTAACAAACACCCAAAAAGTGGTTTGATCCATTTCATCTTCTAAAGTATATCATAATTGAACTAAAATTGGTTCTTATGTTTATTGTTTAGAAAGGATTTCAATTCAATTTTAATCAACTGAAGAGGGTTTTCTATATTCATTTTTTTCTTCAAGGCCATTTTTAGGTATTCCTAAACAAATGGATAAGACTTATCTTGCATGAATTTGGAGATGATCAATGTGTAGTTATGTGCCATGGATCACTCGTCAAGGATTTCAACTCTCTACTTGAACCCAAGGAGATTCAAAATCTAAAACAGTGAAGTCAAAGTTAGTTCTCTTCCTTATTCCCTTTTTATTTCTATCACAAGGGTTTCTAGCTCTCTTTATTTCCTAGAGCAAGGGTTTCTAGCTCATTAAAGGAATTATTGGTTAATTAACCTTAGCTAGTTAGCTATTTTACCTAATTTAATTTGTTAGTAAAACATG
>LPNX010812864.1:0-11388 GCA_001517045.1 Pseudotsuga menziesii
ATGCGTTATTAAATGCATATACTACGGCATTGTAAGCTATTAAATCTCAAACAGATTGAGATTGTTGACTACTGGCTGGCTACTTTAGAGTCATCTCTTCTTCCAACTCCACATACAGAGACTGACGATTCCTGATTTTGCTGGTGATTTAGCCGTGGGAAAAGGAATCTTAATCTTGCCTTGCTGCTCTGAGTTGGGACTCGGCGCTGTGTAATTCTGGTTAACCCAATGGCGGGCGATATTAGTAGTACCTGTGTAGCCAATGTTTTCTCCAAAGTTTTCGGCAACCTTGGGAAGAAAGTTGTGGAAAAGGGGAGAATGGTCATTTATTTGCCTCACGCTTTCACGCAGATGATTGAAGAAGTTGGAACTCTAAATAATGAGATACATGATATAAACGCTGAGCTCAATCGAAAGCAATGGCCCGCTAAAAGAAGGGTGCAGACTTGGTTGGATAAGGCGGGCAAGCTAAAAGAAAGTTCCGAGTCTATTGAAACCGAGTACGAGACCTACCAGGAGCACAAAAACTGCCTCGGTTGCTGTCCTAATTGCCTCTGCCGCTATAGAATCAGCAAACATATTAGAGATTGGAAGCGGAATGTTTCTGAACTCAACTCGGAGAGGGCTCAGCCTGATTTTCCACGCATCGGGGAATATGGGGATCCTACTCCGTCCAAGCAGATACCGATTCAGGACCACGATTCTGGTCTTGGTCTTGTTGTAGACACAAAACTATCTGCACATACAGAGCTTCTTGAGAGCTTGTTGAGCGATGAAGATAGCAGCCACATTCGAAGGATTGGTATAACAGGCATGGGGGGCGTTGGTAAGACGACGCTGCTTAACATCATCAACGACAGCCAGAAGGTAAATACTTCATTTGAGCTCATTATTAAGGTAATAGTCTCCAGAAATAATACCTTGGAGCTGCAAAAGCAAGTTGCAGAAAGATTAAACATTAAGGAACTTCCAGAATATTTTGAAGCGCGAAAAGATAAGCTGCGCAATTTTTTAAAGAATAAAAAATTTCTTCTTCTATTGGACGATATGTGGGCAGACGATCTGTGGACAAGTTACAAGCTTCAAGATTTAGGTTTGTCTTTGAGTGACACAGGTTCTAAAATTGTTCTGACGACTAGGGATGAAGAAGTGTGCGCGAGAATGAATGTGCAAGAGAAGATAACAGTGGAGCCGATGTTGGAAAAGGAGGGTTGGCAGCTGTTTCGTAGCAGAGCATTTGAGAATCGAAATGGAAATGTTGAGCCGGAAATAGAAGAAGTTGCCAGGGAAATCGCAAAGGAGTGCAAGGGGTTGCCGCTTGCAATAATTGTAGTCGCTGCCGCAATGACACACCATACTGATCTATATGAGTGGGAAGTTGCTTTAGATCAGATGCAAAACGTTCACGAAACGTTTGATGGGCTGCACCGTATAGTGGACAAAGAAGTATTTCACCGTCTCAAATGGAGTTACGATGTTCTGAATCGTAATTTAAAGGCTTGTTTTTTGTATTTTGCAGCTTATCCTGAAGATCGACTAATCTATTGCCAAGAATTAATAGACATCTGGATCGCAGAAGGCCTTATCAAAGGCGGTGGAGAGAGCTATTTGTCTGACACTGGCCACAGTTTTATCAGGTCGCTAAAGGATCGTTGTTTGATTGAGGTGGTTGAAAGTGACATGGTTGGAAGGATTTTTGTTGTTAAAATACACGATATCCTTCGTGATCTTGCTATTCGCATTGCGGAGAAGGAGCATGGCTGTTGTTTTAAAGCCGGGCAGGGCTTGGGCAATTTTCCGTTCGAGGAAGTCGACAGCGACCGCCGCTGTGCAAAAATGTCACTGATAAGAAATAATCTACAGTTCCTTCCTCCAACCTTCGCATGCTCGGCCCTCTCAGTTCTGCTGTTAAGTCAGAATCCTAGTATTAAAGAAGTTCCTGAAAGCTTCCTGAACGAGTTGCGCTCACTGAGGGTCCTCGATCTCAGTGAGACTGGCATTACTTGTTTGCCGCCTTCTATCGGAAATCTGAAACGTCTTGCCCTTCTCCGACTAAANGAACGGGTTGCGCTCACTGAGGGTCCTCGATCTCAGTGAGACTGGCATTACTTGTTTGCCGCCTTCTATCGGAAATCTGAAACGTCTTGCCCTTCTCCGACTAAAGCGAACGAGCATCTGTGAATTGCCGGAAACCATTGGCGACCTGAACGAGCTTCAGTTCTTGATCCTTGTTAGCTGCCATCAGTTACAGTGCCTTCCGGAGAGGTTAACTGAACTCACACGTCTGAGGACCCTCAACATTGAGAGTTGCAGGAAGTTGGGTCATCTTCCGCATGGGATCTCGGAATTGGTCTCACTGGAAATATTGAATATGCACGGGACCAATATTTCATTGGATTTCGACGACGCAAATGCGGAAAGAAAGCATGCTTGTTTAAAGGACCTGCAAAGCTTGCGGCGCCTCAGGCTTTTAAGGGTGAAAATGATATCGCCAGTTGAGGAGGGGGTTATGGGAGATTGGTCAAAGATGAGAGAGCTGTGGATGCGTTTTGGTAGTAATGTAAATCAAGATTACCTTCCTCACGACATGCAAGCGATGAAAGATCTTGAAAGATTCTGGCTGAAGGAATGCGATGTGGAGCGACTGCCTAGTTGGGTTACTGAATTCCGAAAGCTCGCATACCTTCATATCAGTGACTGTAAGCAGTTGAAAGAGTTCGGGGCGGAGTTGCGGAGTTTGAAAGAGCTGGACATCGATGGATGCGATAAGTTGGAGGAGTTGGAGGAGTTGGAGTTGGGGATGGGTTTTCCAAAGCTAGAGCAGTTGACTCTTTTCAACTTAGAGTCGTTGGAGTGTGTCGGGGCAGGAAGCGGAGGGTTGGGAGGGGCGGCGTCACCGTTACCCATGCTCAACACACTCAACGTACTAGGATGTGAGAAATGGAAGACATTGCGTGGGGGATGGGATAAGTTACAGTGTCTGGAGGAAATATGTGGTGAGAGCGAATGGTGGGATGCAATCCGATGCGACGATCCCAGCAGTAAGGCATCACTTGAAAGTAAATATAGGAGGAGATGAATGATGGCACCGAGAGGAGAATGGGCAAAGCATAAAGACATGTATGGAATATATTGAAGCACATNCATTAAGGCATCACTTGAAAGTAAATATAGGAGGAGATGAATGATGGCACCGAGAGGAGAATGGGCAAAGCATAAAGACATGTATGGAATATATTGAAGCACATTGTTTATATGGAATAAGTTGTAAGAGAGCATGGTGTTTGTATTGTCAATGTGTGATTTATTACTTGTTGCAAATATTAATGTTATTCGTCACTCTTATGCATATTTTGTCTCGAATCACAAACCTTTATTATAATAAATCTTCGCTTTGTCATCTTGTTAATTCAAATGTTTAACATAACAAATCTTAATTGAGATATGTTAAATGTCAATTTTAATGGAAGAAGAGGTTTCTCTTAAAAACAAAGCACAAAGGCAGTTGCCTCTTCTGGTAGACATGGTAGATATGTTATTAATGAAAGAGGGGTATTGAGGCGATATCCTAAAAGAGTAGACCTAGTTAAATGAAACTGACTTACTTTCCTCAAAACGAAGCGCACACAAAAACAAATCGAAGATGCTTATTAAAGTACTCAAGTTAGAGGTAATATTTTATAATTTTAGAAGCATTCAAGAGTGATTAAGAGAATCAAGAAGTTATGGAGGACACGACGTAGAGTTTGGTTATCACAAAGATCCAAATCTCTCTTCATAGCATAGGGTATCAAGCACACCATTCATTTCTCTCCCAGTAGGATATGAAGGAAATGTGTTTATCATTTATATGGTTCATCACTTTTGAGGTTAAAGGGTTTTCGTTCTCTCAAGAGTGAAGATTGAGAAAGAACTTCTTATAAGACTTTAAAGCAATAATGAGTTGTAAATCAAAGATATTTTAGATTCACATTCTAAATTGTATGAGTTTGTGATCCTTTGTGTTAAGTTTCTTCTGTTAATTCCATGAGTTCTTAGATCCATTTTGTTCAGAAGCGTTTCACTATCAGTGATTTAAAACACTTGATGGGTTCATATTGTTTTTGTGGAACTGAAGTCTATCTATAGTATTGATGGTCCCCAAATTGCGACTGCTTTTGTTCTTAGTTATAGTGGTGTGGATCTAAACTTACTAGTCAATTGTGGCTCTATGATGTGTTTAATTTTATTGTTGAACAGTTTAAAACATCATCTGCATTTTTCCAAGGAATTGATTTCATATTCTCATACTTGCATCTTATCTGAAGTATTGATGCCTGCGATTTAGATTTCCATATAGATACGTTTTATCTAGAATACTATGCCATTAGGATTTGACTTTATTATTATATGCATTGTTGCGATTTGGATTTCTATATAGATATGTTTTATCTAGAATACGTTGTCATTATGATTGGAGTTTATTATTATATGCATTGTTCTAATTTGGATTTCCCTATAGATACATTTCATCTAGAATACTCTGCCATTATGATTGGAGTTTATTATTATGTGCATTGTTGTGATTTGGATTTGCAATAGATCTAAGAAAAAATGTGTGATTTGGTTCAGTATACACGTCATCTAAAATATAGATATAGGAAAGATTGTTGCGATTTGGATCTGGATACATGTTAATTGAAATATATATCTAGGGAAACATTGTTGTTATTTGGATCTGTATACACGTTATCTAAAGTATAGATTTAGGAACATATTGTTGTGATTTTAGATCAGTAATCAAGTTATTTGAAATATGGTTCTAGGAACAGATTGCCGCAGTTTTAGATTTGAATACACTTTGATATTTGCAACATAGATCTAGGAAAGGATCGAAAGAACTCTTTATGCATTTGCATGAGTTTTCCTTATTGTAGAGAAAAGTCAGATTCAAATGCTCCAAGTATTCGTCTCACTCTTCGATCTCAATGAACTGCATGATGATCTATTATCAGAATTTTATCTTAACTTCTAGATATGGCATTATCCAAAAGTCTACAATTCTTCTATTGATCGTTGTTAAGTGTTTGGACTACTAAAGGTGATTATTGTTCCTAGTTCTTTTAAGAAAATATGTTCACTAGGGTTAATAATAAAGATAAGCCCCACCTTGTCAAATTGGGTGGGAATGTGATCCTTTTCAATCAAGACACCTTATGAGCCATGAAGAATTCTCTTAGTAAATTTGCCTTAGTGGATTCATCGCCTAGCTCAGGGGTGGCTTTAGATGAAAAAACATACGTCAGATGAATCATATGGTTGGAAGGAAAGTCGTAGACATGCTTTCAGTTGCCCAAGCTAAAAGAAGTATCTTTAACATTTAACTTTGTTTATGGATTCAATTTATCTTGTTTTATGAAACTTATGCTCTTGAATTTGTAGGCCAATGATATATAGTACTAATATATATGTTTAGGTTGTATGGCTTCAAGTGGTGGATGCAGAATTTGTGTCCCAAGGATATGGAAGGCATGGGGATAACTTTCAAAAGACTTGATGCAGATTAATTTAGTTGTATAGATGCATACTTGTAATTAGTTCCTTCTATCATATAAAGTGTATCTAACCTTGTTTATTGCTCCACTCAGGAGACTCATGTGGCATCTCAAAGGATGCACCCATATGAACAAGTACAAAGACAGGGTTAAGGTGTAATCATTATCTCATTCAAAAGACAGTCTTGTGATAAATGTAATGGTTGTATCTCATTGCAATTTTCAATAAGATTCGCTTATGGAAATTTGTATTAGAGTGGTTGTAGTTTGATGATTCTTAATTGCAAACAAATTCTTATAGTTAAGTAAACAATAAGCTTAATTTATTTGTTGTGTTTTTACAAATTGTTTCGATGTGATTATGTAGAAATTTTATGTTACCCACCTCGAGAATCTATTCAGGTATTTGGGGTATGTTACATGGAATATGAAGATTCACTCATTCTTGTGTTTTAAGCTTATGAGTGCTTATTCCATAATAATTTAGCCTGGAGAACTTTAGGTCCTACAATTTGAGAAGAGATCTAGATTTTGAGAGATATATTATACTGAGCTACTAGATTGTTCTAAACAAAATTAAGATTGATTTTATAGATATGGATGCCTTGGTATAATTCCCTAGCGAAGAATATCTTAAGGAACAACATGCCCAATATAAAATCAATAAAATTTTAATTAAATTACTAATTACAATTCCATGTTCACATCTATAGACAAACCTCTGAGAGATCAATAGAAACAAGAATGCATTCATTATATATGANCAATAAAAAATCAATAAAATTTTAATTAAATTACTAATTACAATTCCATGTTCACATCTATAGACAAACCTCTGAGAGATCAATAGAAACAAGAATGCATTCATTATATATGAGAATAATTCAAATAGTAAAAATATATCCTCACTACAAATCCAATGCTTCACAAGGGGGTAGAAGAAATTCCATGTACTTGTAGTGTTAGAATCAAATTATTTTGACCAATAGATCGGCTATAGTCTTCTCTCCTTATTAAACTTCTCTCAAGATGTTTACATAAAATAAAACAAGAAAAATCCCATTCCATTGAGTTCTNAAGTATTTTGACCAATAGATCGGCTATAGTCTTCTCTCCTTATTAAACTTCTCTCAAGATGTTTACATAAAATAAAACAAGAAAAATCCCATTCCATTGAGTTCTCATTCTAATTATAGGAAGTTTAATTAAAATATTAAATTATATGAAGTTTAACAAGATTCAATTATAGGAAGTTTAATTAAAAGATTAAATTATATGAATTTTAACGAGATTTAATTATAGGAAGTTTAATAATGTCTTGAATTGTGTGGAATGTTGGATTTAGTGTAACTCCTCCTTTTTCCTACATATGATTGATAACAATCCCATGCTTCAAAATTTTCATCAATGATACTGACATAAGGGAATACATGATGCTCTACTGGATTCTTGTCCAATTTTCCACCAAGAACTTTAATTAATCCTATTTACCTAGTTGGATCCTCGAGGTGTATCTTTAGCATTGGAATCCTAACATGAAAGATAGATAGGAAAAAAGTGTCTATATCTTTGATGTGATCTCCTTATGCCTTATTTCATCTTGTGGTTGAGAATGCTCCCATGCTATGAATTCTAGTAAGTTGAAATTGTAAATGATATGTTCTACTAGCTACCACAATCTTTTTCCCATTGCAAAAATCCTCATCTACACCTTCCTATGCCTACTGACTAGAAATTNAATTATAGTAAGTTGAAATTGTAAATGATATGTTCTACTAGCTACCACAATCTTTTTCCCATTGCAAAAATCCTCATCTACACCTTCCTATGCCTACTGACTAGAAATTGCCCAAGCATATAACGACCAATTTCCATGTTGAGAATTTAGTTGATAGGTAGCAATGTGAGCTTTGGTGGGATTTTTGAATTTCTATTTTCCATTTGTTGACTGACTCAACTTGNATGACCAATTTCCATGTTGAGAATTTAGTTGATAGGTAGCAATGTGAGCTTTGGTGGGATTTTTGAATTTCTATTTTCCATTTGTTGACTGACTCAACTTGAATTTTTAACATTTTTTATTTATCCTCCATCGGTGAGTCTAATTGTAGATGTTGGCAAACTCACAATAGATGTTTTGAAAGGTATTTATTTTTTCATACAAAGCTTGTAATGAGACATTCAACTCCTTTTGTTTTTTTCAGATGCATAATATATAAGGTCAATGGGATTACCCCCAAATACCTTGTAATATGCATGCAATACACCACTTGATTGCTCAAGAGGTCTTTTTACTTCTTATTCTCATATAGTTCCTTGTTCAAATTCTAGACAGTAGATAAAGCATGTTTGGAGGGGAAACTCCAACAATAGTAGTCAGAACTTGATTGGTCTCATTGCTAATTTTAATGGTTACCTCATTGGAGATTACCAAGTCTGAGAGTTTATTTCGATTTGTCTTTGTATGGGCTTTCTTGATAATATTCTAGTGTTTTCTATTAAACTTGAGTAGTTCTATGTTGGCCACTTCTTCAAAAGGTATTTTTGACGATGTGAATTGATGCAAAATGACCTCACTAGAGGATGGTAAATTCCCTCTAATGAGAACTTGTATATTTGATGGGTTCAAGGATCTTCAAATATGTGCACTAATTTTTGTATATCCTAGGTTGTGTGTTATTTTGATTTTTCTTTCTTTTTTAATTCCTCTTGTAACCTTCTATGTCCATTCTCCTCTTGCTTCCTTTTCTTGTTTCCTTCCTCAACATTTCTATTGTTTTCCTTTGTCCCTCACTTTACTCTTTCATTTCATGTTTACTCTCTTTTTCCTAGAGTATTTCTCTACTCGTTTCTTTCTTTATCCCTATTTTGATTCTAATCTAGCCTTGGAATCTTCCCTTATTTCTTTTTCCCTCTTCAAGAGATTCCTTGGCTCTAGGTTCTTATTCTATCTTTTTCTTGTCTTCCTCATTCAAATTTGTTTCTCCTTTTGTATTTTTCTCTTGTGACCATTTCTTACCAATACTTCCTCATATGATTGATCTCTTTTGTAGATTTATTCTTCTTGCTACACTTCATGCTTATATAGCGGCAATTAACGCCCATCAAAGAATGTTGGGTCACCACATTGAGGGGGAGCTATGAATCCTTAATTTTTATTCACCGAAGTCACATGTTGCCAAAATATCACCTTTTATCTTACTAGATTTGAAGTTGCTTATGCCATAATATCTAATGTACAAAGGAAGAGGACGCTACACACCTTTATGATGTTTATTTAGTAAGTATTCACATCCAAACATGTAAGTTTGATATGCTATTTCACTAATTACTATTTTTTTGGGACAAACCTATAGTAGGAAATGTGGAGGTTTGATAACTCCAAAGACTTTGATGTATGTGGTGTTTTTCATTACGTAACAATATCTTAATGCATAGACCCCCTGCATGGAATCCCATTTCATATATGGTGTTCTTACAAAATATGAGTGTGTAAATGGGAGCTAGGAAGTGGTCACATGTTTCTGNTTACGTAAAAATATCTTAATGCATAGACCCCCTGCATGGAATCCCATTTCATATATGGTGTTCTTACAAAATATGAGTGTGTAAATGGGAGCTAGGAAGTGGTCACATGTTTCTGTGAAGTTTCTCATGTGCTTGTGCTTCCATAACACCTAACAATAAACATGAATTAGTTAATTACTTGGTTTCAATTGCCATCCCATCTGTGAAAAACTATTTGCAACATAAAACATCTATCAGGTATGAGGACATGAATAATTCTAAATGGATTCTTGGAACATGATATTTTCCCCTTGAAGTGGAAATAATGGAATCTATCATAATCATGGAAAAAAAATAGTTGTCTAGTTAAAAATATTTCCATTTTGTTCTACATGGTGTAGCAACAAGAGTTAAACTTCTTTGAAAAGGATTTCATCTTTCCATCCATTCAATATTATTATTAATATGTTTCTTATTTGTATGGAAGTCATACTTTGGATATTGGATACAAGCCCATATTTTGTGATTTGAATGCCTTCACTCCTACCCACCAAACTTTCATAATTTCAATATAGTTCTTGTTCCTGGTGAATTGTGCAGCCCATGCATCTATGATGCCAACTTAAACTCGATTTGATAGCTTGTAATAAACTTCAAGACTTGAAGATTGGAAGGATACAATAACGTTCCCTCGACCATGTTTAATCAATCTATGCTCAATGTTGGCATGGTTGATCAACCAAGTAATGATCAAGAAAATATATGCATAGCATTGCGACTAGTCTCACTTGACATTATGCAAACAAGATTTTCAGATCTTATAAAATACCATAAGGTTAGGGTCTTTCTCTCCTTGATTCATATTAAGTGTTGGATAAGACTAGCCTTTGAACATTTGATCATTTCCTCCCCCATGCAGATTATTGTATGGGTTTATATTACATTCAACATTTCAAAAAATAGGTCTATAACTTCTTTGGCTTAGAAGTCCATATATTACTCTCTTTCTAAAAGAGCTTCCCGATCTTTTTTTTTTGTGGGATGCCTTTGAGGAACCATTATTTAGCTAGATTTTACCCATGTAAACAACATCACACACTAACCTCATCAACAATTATAAAATGTGACTCTCCACCATTACTCTATTCAAATGGCATTGATGTTGTATTTGTAATATAATGTCTCAACTATTAAAATATTGTTTTTAATTGGAATTGTAATTTGAGAAAAGATTGGATTAACTATGCAAGACTTCATTTGCAAATTGTATATACTGAAAAGTGGTATGGGAATTTCAAAGAATCATATACTTGTATTAATAAATATGGGATGATTTAAAATTTCCTTTTCTAGAAATTGTGTACATGTAATAACAAAATGTTAGATCTAAAATTGAATTTCAAGTGAGAGTT
This sequence comes from Pseudotsuga menziesii, assembly GCA_001517045.1. Lineage (NCBI taxonomy): Eukaryota > Viridiplantae > Streptophyta > Pinopsida > Pinales > Pinaceae > Pseudotsuga > Pseudotsuga menziesii. The sequence goes on from LPNX010812864.1 coordinate 10,454, forward strand.
AGAAACTGTACTTAGCTTTGATTTTTTCATTTGTTTCATCAAAAGATATAAATAAAATAAAAAAAACAAGAGTATCTTTGTAGCATGGTCTTTTCCAAATTGATTTGGGTGCGGTTAAATGAAAAGAATATGCATACCAAAGGAAACGAATGACATGATAGTTAAGTACCAAAAGAGAAAACTCACAAGGCCGCAAAAGCTAAAGAAAATTGAACCAATGATTTGGGATTCAAAAGAGGAGACATAACGTAACTTTGCATGGCTAGCAAGCGCCACCATGAATCTGAAGTTATTTCGAGGCAAGCCCTAATCTTCCACTAATGACAATGCATTTGATAAGAGGGTTGTCAAGAATGAAGGTCTTAGCCTATAAACGTGTGCAGTAGGTTCTTAACTAAATGAAGGATGTGGTCGATCGAGCTGTGCCTTTAAATAAATTTGGAGTGCTTGCATGGAGTTTAAAAATAATGTCAATCTCTGATGGCTTCACTGTATTAAAAAAAATATAACCTCCTTTTGGTTAATGGAAATGATGCTTGATATGTTTTAACAAAAGTGAGCCTTTCCTTTATAACCTATGCGGATATGATTGATTCTGAAGAAATATTTCAAGAACTCGTTAGGGGTCTTGCGTTGCACACGAGGATGACTTCTCTAAATCAATTAGACATGTGCGAGTGGAGGATGACTCTAAAATTATTGCAAAAAGTCATAAGAGAATTTGTAACTAAATATAAATTTTATTTTCTTTGCACAATATTTGGATTTCGAAAAAAAACTTGTTAATAATGCCAAGAAAATAAACCTTTTATGTTATTGGTGATTTCAAAAATATTTTCCTATTTTGTATCGAAACTATATTATTCCTTAATCATTAAACATAGAATCAAATGACACAAAGAATGTATACAAAGATTATAAATGAAGAAAACTAG
>LPNX010812866.1:0-15901 GCA_001517045.1 Pseudotsuga menziesii
TTTGTTCCCTTAATCATAAATATTAGGAGTGCACTAGCCATGATGCTGGTTGGTATGAAGGACATATTTTTTTTAAAACAACTTGCACCATAAGATCCTCTATGATGAATGAATGTAATTCTATGTATCGCATATGCGATATAACGCATATACGATATAGCCTATCCATATCGCATATGCGTTATATCGCACATGCGATATGGATAGGCTATATCGCATATGCGTTATTGGAAAATTTAAATATTTGGCGGGATTAAAGTTTGTCATTGGGTTTGGAAGCAGCTTCGGAATACCGAACCCAATGGCTAGGACATATCAACCAGGGCTATTGCTCAAGTATTTTAGAACTCTAGATCAATATGCTCAGATTAGATCCCTATTTTGATATGACATACACAATATTTTTTTTCTGAAAATGTACGATATTGTAGAGTAAGAAATGATGATTCTGAATATATAATTTTTTCCTACAAAACTATGTTTTATTTAGTTATAATTATTTTTCTAAATGACACATGTTAGTTTTCGAGAATACATACATCGATTGTTTCTTATATAACTTTCGATTTCCATCACCATTTCCCATAAAAACTATATGGTGCACTAGACGAGATCAAGCTCTGTGATCTTATATTAAGAAATCAAGGATTTCATTAATTTTTGCCCCTAAAGTGTTGCACCCGCACATAAGGTTTTAATTTCAAGCTTTTCTGACTTCAATAATTAATAATAAAAAAAATAATTAATGAAAATTTCCGAATAAATAGTGTTGCACTAGGCCCATATGTCCTTTATATGTCTGCAAGATTTTATCTCAAATGGACATCATTTACCTCATATATTGCTGCACCCGCACAAAGATATATGTTAAGATGTGCTGAAAATTTGAAAACCCACTTTCACGGAAACTAATTTTATAATCATTTGCACACACTTTCTCTGCATAAACCCTATATATTATGAAAGCTGATTCAATTACCTATATTTTCTCTTTTTACTTCATCTTCAAATAAGTTAGGGAAGTACCCCTAATTGTCACCTAAAATCAGAGTTTTCCGTTTATTTCAGTTTTATGTGGCATCTAAAGAGACCTTAAAGGAGTCCATGATTGGGCATCAGCCCGCGAACATTGTGAGTTTCTTGTCTTAAAGGAATTATGTGCATTCGATCATTAATTAGTTTATAGCATTCATTAATTAACTCATTCATTCATTCATACATAGAAAAAAAAAATAGTTGAAGACATTACTCCATAATATCAAAAATAATATCCGAGGACAATGCATAAAAAAATAATGTAATAGTATACTTATTATAATCACTACTTTTTTGGCGCTTTTTTCTCTCCACATATTCTCTAAGTGTGACATCCTCTTCTACCAATTGTTTTTTGTTTCCTATGCCCTCTGTAGCTGCCTATGATCGTGTTTGTCGACGGGTCGTGTGCTCACGACGTATATGTGGCTGCTGTAAGGTGCCAAGATGTACTGGAAAAATGAAGAAATATTAATTACTTGACGTGTTTTTATTATTATAATTGTGAGTCCTTCATTAAGAAAAAAACATTCGAGCGGTGCTTTGTACCTGGAAACTCATGGGTGACATGAATTTCATGCATTTGATCTTCTGATGCTGCCTCAAGTTGCACATGAAGACCCTCTACATTAAAACATCAACACTTACAACAATATAGTATTTGCAATTTAATATTTGAGACTTTAATCCATACTAGTTTTTTTTTAACACAGAAATATTTATTACCTGGATTTCGATCAACATGAACTCCAATATCTCTTTCTCCTCCATCCTCTGCATTTTCTCTACTTTCATTGTGCGGCTTAACACAAAGAGACTCAATATTTTATGTACTAGTTTATTAATGAATATAAAACACAATGAATCAATCTTAAATAGAATTTGTTTATTGTAGTTACCTGTTCACAGGATGGACCACTGGAAGACTTTGCTTGGCTACCACAGCTACTTATTCGATGTTCAACAACACCTAAAAACCTGCGTTGGTAGCCAATCCTCATGTCTTCCTCCATTGGAAAATCGTGGAATCTTTGAGCCTGTAATTTTCAATTAGATCATCATTGTTGTTGTTATATCATCATGAAAACAATTTTAAATGCAATCTATAATTTCTATACAATAAAATAATTATTGATCATACTTACGATTTGTGCTTGTAGGTTGGAATATCCACCAGGGCCAAGCTTGTGTTTCCCATGTTTTTCTATTCTTGCTTGGGTGGCCTTTGACGTATCTGGTAGCCTATAAAAGTAATTTTAAATACGTTAAACATTGAAAAAAAATGGAAAATAAAGTGTAATAAACATATAATTGCATTGCTGAAAGTATTGCATACCTTCTAGCTGACTCGGGTACTGGCTTGCCCGCTATTTTTGCAGCTTTCTCCCTTGCATCATCCAGCAAGCCTTTCCACTCCCTTGTTGGAATCGCCGGAGGGCAGTCATACTTTGGATTAATTGCTAAGTTGTTCTGATATCCCTCCCGTACATAATGTAAATGTTGGCCAGGTTTTTCGAGAACCTTTTTTTGGTTGAAGGTTTCGGCACCAAAAAACCCAACCAAGCGAGCAATAAGCTCATCTTTCAGAACTTTACTCTGTCGGTTCCACCATGTGTGGATAGTGGGCCCAAACAGCTCTAAAGACCAATCATTAAGATGTTTATAAAAGACATCATTTCCTACAAAAACGAGTATGTGTTAATTAGTGTAAAAAGAATGATGCATAATTACATTCCAATAAAATTATAATATATAGTTAAAACATTTTGTAAATAGTACTTGGAATCTTATCCATCTTGTAGGGAATGAGATCTTCGTCCACCAAAAATGTAGTCTCAATTGTTCCCGTGCTAGTGACACGGAAAGATCCAGGAAATGTTGGGACGGCAGCATCAAAGTCATGCTCTTCTCCATGTACCGGCCCCTGATCCTCGCCAGCATTCTCATGCCCTTGATCCTCGTCGGCACTCTCATGTTCCATCTGGGGTGTCTCATTTTTTGTTTCCGACTGTCTAGACAGCAACGATACATGATCAATGGCGAAGGGGGTGTCATGCTCAATGGTATCAACATGCCTCTCACCCAGGAAATAATATTCCTGTAGAAACAAATAATATTTTAGTTACTCATATACGAATAGGAAAAAAAATTGCATTTGGAATAGACTTATAATTAAAGAGTTTGCAGCTTACATCCAAGCGCTTTACTTTAAGCAACACACGATCTATATTTGCTTGAGTCTCATCTTGCGTCATTTGCGGATCCGATATAAGCAGATTGACGACCTCCTGATTTAATTTTGTTTTTGCTTTTTTAACTGCATCCAGGATATTCTTTGAATTCTTGAGGTCATCATCATCAAGAATGTGCCCCAAATCCATATCCTTCGGATATGTCTATAGATAAGTATCATCCGACATAAAAATAGAAAACATTAATATCAATTTGAAATCATTAATATAATTAGATAACATAAATATGTATAAATACAGTTTCTGAAATTCACAACGTGCTATACACCTGCTCATGACCCAATGAGCGTGGCGTGCTAACATCTGTCGACATATCATCTGTAATGGAGCTCTTGCCTTGACCCTCATCCTACAAACAAAATATTGACCACGTTGATATCATAATTAAACAAATGTACTTTCTAAAGAAGCAGGTAAGTAAAAATGTGGTATATATACCTGTTGCCTGTAGGGGGGTGTCGGCCTCCCAGGATCCATTGGGGACTTGCCTCGATCAGCTGACTGCAACAAAGTAATTAAAAACATTAATTTTTAACTGAAACCAATACACGGGGAAAATCTTATTTAAAAACATATTTAAATATTGACCACGTTGATATCATAATTAAACAAATGTACTTTCTAAAGAAGCAGGTAAGTAAAAATGTGGTATATATACCTGTCGCCTGTAGGGGGGTGTCGGCCTCTCAGGATCCATTAGGGTTCTTCCCCGATTAGCTGACTACAACAAAAAGTAATTAAAAACATTAATTTCAAACTGAAACCAATACACGGGGAAAATCTTATTTAAAACATATTTTAAAAAAAATAATGGAAAACATATTGCGAAATTGATAACATAAAGATTATAGGTTTTGTGAAATGTTATATGTACCACTCCCGAAGTATCTGCATATGTATCTATCCGATTCAAATTGTAACTGATCAGCAACTCTTCCCCTGAAATCATGCCGAAAAACTTCATGCAAAACAACCTCAGTTATAGAGAAAAACCCTAATTCAACAAGCGCATAGAAAAATCAGCTAGCAGATAAAATATAGATCCTTTATTAAACCTTTTGGAATCATTGTGATCCTCTCCTTATGGTACATTCTATCATGCAAAAATGTTTGAACTTTACCCAAGAGATGGCGCATTCCATGAGTTGATGAACTTTTATAAGAGAATCATTAGAAATTTTGGTGGTGTAAGTGCACCCTTGACTGATTGCACAAGAGGGAAAGTCTTTACTTGGACAAAGGCAGCTGCTGTGAGTTTTGAATAACTCGAAAGGAGGGTTATGGAAGCACCAACTCTTACCATGCCAGACTTTGAGAAACTCTTTATAGTTGAATGTGATGCTTTATGGGTAGCTTCTCTATTTTAGTACCAAATCAAACTCCTCATCAAATGTGCCAAGGCATAGATCCACGAAATGAGGAGTCAATCCAACATGTGCTAACATTAATCCATGTGCAATAGCATCAATATAGACCACTAAATCCATAAGTAACAAGACCCCCCAAAAAATGAATATAAATCTGACCACACCTCAAAATATGTGCAAATAAGAGATCAAGTAGCGCTTCATGCAAAATGCTAGGCAATCATATCCAATCTCGATCAATGTGCAAAGAGTGCTGAAATGAGCTAGAGCATCCACATCATAAGGCTCAAACTAAGCTACACAATGTCAAAGATAGTTGTTGAGGACTATATCCACATACAAATGTGTGCACATGAAGGGTGTTCTCCTACAACAAGGAGTCCATAATATAATTTATCATCATCATGCCAAACAATTCCATCAGCACTAGGGCATCTGTTACCCCCCCTTGCAAAAGGTGTTGATGAGGGTTTTCAGAGATCATTTTGGGCAATAGAATGCAAATAAATTAGAAGAAAACAATCCTAATTATCACTCCTGATAGCTCTGAGAAATCTTATGGATAATGACTGGCATTCTAGGCAATTTTCATCACAAAAGAAGGTGTGTATAGACATAAAAACTAGATATGGGACCTGGCTTGAACCTGAACATGTTTGGGAAAAGTTTGTGGATAATTGAGGAATAAAACCACATTATTAAGCAGTCTGGAGGTCTCTTGAGGAAAAAAAAGACCTTGATCAGTAATTCTGGGCCATTCTGAGGCAGTATTGGGAAATACTGTAGGTAAAAGTAGTGTCAAAGAAGCATTGTTGTGCAATAGAACTTCATCTCTGAGCATCATTCAGCATCAAATCACCCTAATTCTCCATGTTGGGCTGTGCCCAATCAATAAACAATGGGTCTGATGGTCAATGGGCATGAAGAAATCCCTAGTCTGAGCATGTTTTAGACCTAAGTCAGCATCAAATAACAAATCTGGGTATCATTTTATAGGCCCTGGATAACGACCGACATTCTAGGCAATTTTCATCACAAAAAAAGGTGTGTATAGACATAAAAAATAGATCTGGGACCTGGATTGAGTCTGAACTTGTTTGGGAAAAGTTTGTGGATAATTGAGGAATAAAACCACATTATTAAGCAGTCTGGAGGTCTCCTGAGGACAAAAAAGACCTTGATCAGTAAGTCTAGGCCATTCTAAGGCAGTATTGGGAAATACTGTAGGTAAAAGCATTGTCAAAGAAGCATTGTTGTGCAATAGAACTTCATCTCTGAGCATCGTTCAGCATCAGATCACCCTAATTCTCCATGTTGGGCTGTGCACAAACAATAAACAATGGGTTTGATGGTCAAAGGGCATGGATAACGACTGACATTCCAGGCAATTTTCATCACAAAAAAGGGTGTGTATAGACATAAAAACTAGATCTGGGACCTGGCTTGAGTCCGAACTTGTTTGGGAAAAGTTTGTGGATAATTGAGGAATAAAACCACATTATTAAGCAGTCTGGAGGTCTCCTGAGGACAAAAAAGACCTTGATCAGTAAGTCAGCCATTCTGAGGAAGTATTTGGAAATACTGTAGGTAAAATCATTATCAAAGAAGCATTGGTGTGCAATAGAACTTCATCTCTGAGCATCGTTCAGCATCAGATCACCCTAATTCTCCATGCTGGGATGTGCCCAAACAATAAACAATGGGTCTGGTGGTCAAAGGGCATGGATAACGACCGGCATTCTAGGTAATTTTCATAAAAAAAAAAAGATGTGTATAGACATAAAAACTAGATCTGGGACCTGGCTTGAGTCTGAACTTGTTTGGGAAAAGTTTGTGGATAATTGAGGAATAAAACCACATTATTAAGCAGTCTGGAGGTATCCTGAGGACAAAAAAGACCTTGATCAGTAATTCTGGGCCATTCTGAGGTAGTATTGGGAAATACTGTAGGTAAAAGCATTGTCAAAGAAGCATTGTTGTGCAATAGAACTTCATCTCTAAGCATCATTCAACATCAGATCACCCTAATTCTCCATGCTGGGCTGTGCCCAAACAATAAACAATGGGTCTGATAGTTTGAGCATGTTTTAGACCTAACTCAGCATCAAATAACAAATCTGGGTATCATTTTATAGGCCCTGTGTATTATAATTCATATTTGTTGGCAACTTGGGCGCATCCTGAACAATTCTGGCATATTCTAAGTAGATCTTGGCATTTTTCATCATGAAAGGAGGTGTAGTTATGTCTTATTCCAATTCTAAGAACCCATGCAGCATTAAATGACTTTATTGCCAAGCCTGAGCATGAGCAACATTAAACAAATAGATTCTCCTTCCTCTCTAAATGTGGGCGGAACTATGTGCAAGGAAGTGATGAAAATGGAAGTCTGGGCATATTTGCTCTTAAAACAAAAACCCTAAGAGGGAGGGCAGTCCACCTATCAATACATATTGGCTGTTCTGGAGTATATGAAGCTGCACATAGTTTAGAAAGAGGATATTAGTGGTATCGAATCTATGTTTTAGGCCCTACTATTGTCTGTGTTGTAGAGGACATCTCCAGTTAGGGTTCTCTTTTCTATCTTGGAACAGACTGGCAACTGTTGTGAACATTTCCACCACAGAATTCACCTTTGGAAGAACTGTAATGCAAATCTATGGCAGCAGTGGTTGCTTAGAGGCTGAATATTAAATAATTTTGATTAGGAAAGGCTGGTCTGCTTTTAGTCCTTGTTGCAACATTTTTTCAGGGTGGCGTCTCACTTCTAACTTTCTAAGTAACTTGTGGAAGAGGCTGTAGAGCAGAATTCTAGGATGTTTTATGTTGAAATAATGTTCATATCATCTTTATGGGTAGCATTCATTTTTCTATGACACCGGGAGACGACCACAGCTTGATCTCAACGTAGCGCACTTTCTCTCTTGAGCACATCATTTGATTATTAAGAGAATTTATAGATGCCTTTTAAATAAGGTGGGCTCTTCATTATTGGACATCACCTCTTGGAGAGCCTTCTAGGCTAAGGAATGGACCATACCCTTGCTTCTAATAGAGAATCCATCCTTGGAGAATCTCGTTGTAGGCCGTTGTGGAATCAATGGGTTAGAAGCAATATTTGGGTACTTATTAAAGCATATGTAGACATTTGGTTGTTAAAGAGTCCTTGGTGGGGTGGTTTGTGGACATCACTTGCTTGGAGCAATATCTTGTTGAGATTCGAGACCTTTGGAGACTGATGTGGAGACATTGGGTTGGTTGAGTTTCCTTGTGACATTCCTTGACAATTTATTAACTACTTATGGACATGGTCTGTGGAGGAAGTTTCTGTTGAAGAGGCCTTAGGAGGCCATGTGGCATCATCACTTGCACTTGATCCCTTGCTTGATGGAGCACACCCTCCCACCTGCCCAACCCCCCGCCCCATGATTTGGTTGGATCTTGGTATAAAGCTCTTTAATGTTGAAGCTAATTAGCTTAGAAGGTGAATCCATATCAAAATTCCACACCTACTTTAAGACTAGGGACCGTGGATTCTCTAATCCATAAGCACATTTACACACACATTATTAGGGTTTTTTATGCACATAAAAATGGGCTTTGAATCCCATAAGCATGTATTTTTAAGCATGGGAAAAGAAGGATAAGGCTTCTCTTCTTACAAAAGGGTAAGGGCCTACGGTGGTGAGACTGTTTAAAGGTTTCTGGTTGATTCTGTTGATGATTTTTTATCCTTATATGAACACATGGAAGATGTGTAAATGAGAGAAGAACCAAATCAAAATATATCAATGTGACTTACTGAATACATTTGGAATGGAATGGTAGCAGACTGAATCTTCTCCAAATCAAAATGGCAAACTGCTCCAAATCGACGAAATGGCGGACTGCTCCAAATTGAACTGGTGGACTGCTCCTTCTACCTACTTTGCTTCTTAAACCCCTACCCAAGATCTAGCCACCTCTATCCTACCTATTGAAGATGAGGAAAAGCCTGCCCTAAAAAATTATCCTCAAAAGCCATCGGAATAAACAAATCTTTTTTTAGGTTTTCCATAAATATAAAGAAATTTGGAGGAGTGCCATTACCTGGTATAAAAACACAGCGAAAGAAGGAGATCAGTTATAAAATCTTAGAGAAGCACCGTTTCATCGCCATGAGCAGTCTCATCTCCTCCAGCAGAGATTCATCATACAATGCACCAAACGTTCTACACAATATTGAAGAGCTAGGATTATTTGTTACTCATGGCTATGACCTCACAGAGGCCACATGAGAAATGGTTTTATGCACTTACAAATATGAGTGGGATAGACTCTCAAACAATGAGAGGGATCAAAACAAGATGAGACAGGGTGTTAGGTTAGTAGGTTTGATCGAATTGTATGTGAAGGATCTAGGTACCATGGCTAGCATGGCTGCTCCCAAAACGTCTATACCCAAGTATTGAAACATTTATGAACAAGTAGGAGGGGTGGTGATGTAACTGCATCGCACCCCTACTGACACAAAATTTTAAAAAAATGTCACATGTGCTACAACTAATTAAACATTAGACAAATATAATTTAAAAAAAATATACTAAATACAATATATAACATTATACAAAGTATAACATTAGAAAAAATTAGCTCTTGTACGACTGAGATTAATACAAATGGTCGGTTACTATATGATCCCCTATGGGGACATAATAAAGAAGAAGGGAATAATGGTTGATACAAAGACAAGGCCCAAGAGAATGAGCACACTCCAACCACTTGCACGCCCCTTTGGTGTTTTCATTTGTTGCGAAGGAATAACACCGACAATAATGGTTGCTTGACTAACATCTCATACATTACTAAGATGCATATGACACTACAACTATTAGTGTTTGTGCATTGTAATATCTAGTTATAAAAATGTTGAACATTGGCATGAATTTGGCAATCCTGGATTAAAAGTGGACGATGAGAAGTGATGAGGGTTAAAACAACAAAAATTCATGGAAGATAGGATTAATGACGACCTATGATGGAAATTTGCAAGGAATTGAAGGCCTCATGATATGGTGGTATTGATGACCACCAAATGAGGAGAATGGATGTATAGAATAAAATTTACCATCATCATTAGTCAACAAAACACCTCGTGAAGGGAAGAAATATTAGGATGGAGTACTATCGGTTCAAGGTAATTGGAAAACCAAATCCTAAATCATGTAAAAGGAAAAATATTTGGCAAGGAATAAATGAGTAGAGATTCCATGACATACCATGTAATCTAGCCCAACCCAATGTTATGCGAAGGCATGAACAAATACTATAGTGTGATGAGTGATGACAGCAACTACAACTACAACATGGTAAGGAATTATATTAACTACAACATTGCATGCTGCATGNAACGACTACAAATAAAACATGGTAAGGAATTATATTAACTACAACATTGCATGTTGCATGCTATTCATGAGCACTACCAAATCCCTCACCTCTTCTCATAAGTTTTTGACCAACATGAGTAAAATACCTTAATGATCTTCTCTTTGTTTCGAGAATATTTTAATATTCTCTACTCAACAGGGACAACCACGTGAAGGTGGAAGCTCATCTTCCCCCCCCCACCCCACCTTTCACAATATATCACTTGGAATTATGTTCAATTCACTTCATTATCGTCTTCATATGTATCCAAGTCTGCATCTGTATCATCTGATCCAGATTCAACATTATAAGGATTAAAGCCTATATCATCATCGTCATCGTTGTTAGTTTCAATAAAGTGATAATTGTCAATATCATCTTCATCATGAACATTGTCTCTAACATCATCTGCTTCAACTAACTCTTCAACATCTTCNTTCTCTAACATCATCTGCTTCAACTAACTCTTCAAAATATTCCTGCGTAACATTATGATAATCAACATCCAACTCACGTTGATCCTCTACATGATTACCTTCTTCTTCAACATTGTCTTTAGCTTCCTCTACAATATTATACTTTACCATCCTTCCTCTTGGATCATGTCTAATAACAAATGACCAACCCTATCTACCAGGAACTTCTGAGTAAAATACCTGTTCACATTGACTTGGAAGAACATAGGGCNTGACCAACTCTGTCTACACGGAACTTCTGAGTAAAATACATGTTCACATTGACTTGGAAGAACATAGGGCTGTGACGTTCGTGACTCAAGAGACCTTGTATTGACCATGGTAAATCCATTAGCATGTTCAATAACAGTTCTATTGGGATCAAATCGATTCAATCGTAGCTTGTACAATTTCACAACAAAAAGAATTATTTTGAATGATTTAAAGTCACAGTCAATGATATCTTCCAAATATCCATAATATCGATTTTCTGACAATTCTGGACGTCTGTCGCTTCTAGATGAAACATTAGTGACCTCAAAGACTGCACGTATCCCAGAATCACATGTTTTCTTTGTTTCATCCAAATTTTTAATGCAATATCTACGACCGTTGCACCACATAGCCTTGTGGTGTTTTACCTGCAATTGATAGTAAGTATTTTATGTTCTTAAAGTATGAAAATAAAATGAAATTCATCAAGATGAACATGAATATCGACGTAATTTAAAATATTATGGCTTATATTTATAATATCATGCTTACCTGTTTATCTTTTAAACCATATGCTAAATCAATTTCCCTTTCTGTTAGATTTCCATCTCCATTGCGATGTGCTTCTTTAACCAATGAAGCCACACCTTCCCATGATAGTCCTCAACCAGATTGATTACATCGTTCAATCCATACCTTCATCCAATCAAGATTGTTTGCGACGTACAAATGTAGTGCATCCCACTCGCGACCAACTGCATGAAAATAAAATTACATAAATCAACTTAGAAATTTATAATTACTTAACGCAGTGTAACATTATAAATATTAATGATGCATATCATAAATGAATATTAAAAATGAAATAATTATGTACGATATTATTAAAATGTATTAACATTAATATTAATCTATAACACCATTTAATAATTGCCTTTGGCCTTCCTCGATTTACCTTTCCCCATCAGGTACTATCCTTCTAATTTCTTAGTGGAGTTTGGATCACCAATGCATCGATCTAATTCCGTCTTAATAAACGTCAACCCTAGAAGATATTCAACAATATACACCATGGCTTGAAATACCATATATCCCTCCATCATAGAACCCTCTGGACGTGCTCTTTGTCTAACTAAAGCCTTCATAAATTTCAAGTGCCTCTCAACCATCCACATGGACCTTGCGTGTATAGGTCCACACAATTCAATCTCCTCAACTTGGTGTATGAGGTAGTGTTCTTGTGCATCGAAAAATGTCGAAGGTAGAAATCTCTGCATTTGACACATTAAACGAGGAATTTCTCTCTTCCAATACTTTATATCTTCTTTGTGGATTTCTTTAGATGACAACCATCTACATGTAAAGCAAGAAAATAATGATATCATTTAACGACGAAAATATAACATTGTAGTACAAATCTACATGATTGACTAAAACAAATGTCAATTCATATAAGTTATACAATGAATTAAACAAATTACATGATGATGCGAGAAAAATATTGTTTCTAATTATCTCATGTATTTTCCAAGATCATATATGACCTGTTTGACATTATTGTCAAAGTTGTCTGGGAGAGATACAGGAGGAACATACTGTAACAATGAACACGCCTCATCAATATATTTTTCAAAATTAAGCAAAAAAGTAAACCAAAAACATACAGTATTGTAATATACCAATATATATACCAGAAATATAATTACCTTAATGAAGATATGCCAATCATGCATTTTTACCCCACCAAAATCACCTTTCCTTGTTAAGATATTCTTTATGCTCGAACAAAATCCTGTGGGAAATTTCATTTTTTGTATCACTTCTTTTACCGCATTGCTTTGTTGCTCAGTCAATAACCATGGAAGTGACCTTATATTAATTTGGTCTCCATAATTGTTTAAATGTTCAATGATATCTTTCATTGCATGATTGGATTCATGAATGTCATTGCAAATTTTGACAATTTTTTCTTTGTCACTCCTTTCGTCTAATATTCGCCATAGTGTTTCAGCTACATTCTTTCTGATATGCATTGCATCAAACAAATGAACAACTAGTAAGTGCTCATAGTAAGGCAACCTACTAAATTGTTTGGGATAACTTTTCATTCCCCGTGGAATCCCATTTACACCTTCATGATGTTCATGCAGACCATCAGTAATCAATATATAAGTTAAAGAGATTAAAATGTCGTATATTACAGTAAAAAAAATTAATATAATCCAAAATAAAACATTAAAAAGTACATATAAGACATGATCAATATGAATATATAAGATAGACAAATTGAGTCATACCTTGATGATTTCTATTATATTGCAACTTCCATATGTGAGGTCTCATTCTTTGTGGTTTTAATGTGGTCTCCTCTTTCCCATTAAAAAGATGTTTTTCGATTGTTCGATACCTATGATTCTTAGAGAGGAAGTGCCTATACTCATCAAACACTTCCTTTGACAAACTCTTTGAATGACGAGATTTCATCTTGGGACCACAAACTGGACATGCAAATTTTCCCTTTGTTTGATGACCACAAAAATGTGTTAGCCCTGGAGCATTGTGAATTGTCCAGGCAAGCATTGCATGGAATTGAAATTCCCTTTGCCCTACTGGTCTAGAGACATCATACATAGTGACACCATTCCATAGCTTAAGTAGTTCATCAATAAGAGGCTCGATATATATATTCATATATTTAACTAGGTACTTACCTAAAAGAAAACAACAAATACAATACATATAAGTAAATGAAATATATATATATATATATATATATGACATGAATACGCAACAATATTGATCTTCATGACAAATTAAATACTAATGCATTAAAAAAACATTGTTCTAAAGTACAAATTATACCTCGAACAATCATTGCCAACATTATATGCTACCTCTTTATTGACATCCATGGAGGAATGTTATTGTTGATAACAAAAACAGGGCAGACCGAGTAAGTAGATTTCATCTCTACAAATGGATTGACACCATCCGCTGCCAAAGAAATCCTAGCATTATGAGGTTCTTCTTTAAAGTGTGGCCAGTTTTCCTCCATGTCTGTAAATGCAGAACCATCTGCGGGCATTCGAAGAATATCATCTCCACTTCTATTCCGTGCATGGTAATCCATAAATTGTGCTATGTTTTTGCACCTAAACAGTCATTGCAAGCATGGAATAATGGGAACATAACGAAGAACCTTACAAGACATATTTTTGGTTACTTGATCTATTCGGTATCTACTGCTATGACATATAGGGCATTCTGTTGCAAACTCATACTGATTATAATATAAATTATGATCATTAGGACATGCATCAATTGCTTGATACTCCATTCCAACATATTTCATGATGGAAGTTAAATCTTGGTATGTGCGAGGTAATTTATTTGATGGAGGTAACAAATATTCACCTATCAAGCTGTTACAACAAATTTTAAAAAAATGGTTAATATAAATATTTGAAGAGCATAATATTAATGACAACAAATACATCCTTATTATTTTTATGATGAAGTACGTATACCAATACAAATATTATAGCAACATAAATCAAATCATATATATGCGATCGATGAAACATATAATCACATACGTACCTTAAAACGAGTGTGATGGCTATGTTTGAAAATCGATGCATAACCTTCAAGTTCATTATCAGCAACACAGCAGAGAGAACACTTATGCGGGGTCCTTCAAAAAGCGGTTCGTCTGCCTTCTCAAGTGTAGGTAAATCATGAAGATCTTCAAAGTCATCAATTGGCAGCACATGATGTTGATCATCGTCCATTCTAACATTAAATGCATCATTGATTAATGTATTTGCACCATCATCCTCAATTATGTTATCGTCATGATCATCGTCTGATTCCATATCATCATTAACTTGATCATGATCAGTATTTGCAGGACCTGCATATTGATGTTCCTCCTGCGCTAGTTGTTCCGCAATTATCACATTCTCCAAGTTCGGAACAGACCTAGGAGGCCCTTGCTTTATAATTACAATTAAAACATCAAACAAAGAACGTTAGTCATGTCGATTAAGTAACAAAAATAAAAATGATACAATATACAATTACAAAAACTCTCAATGTAAAGACCTCATGATATATAATCATGAATTATATTGACTTACCAATGGATGATATTCATGCCCCCCTCAACATGTCCATGTTCCCTACAATGTTTTTTAGCTGTTGCGATCAGTAACCTTCTCTTATTAAAGCCCCTACATCGACTGCAAGGACAAGAACATTTTCCATCACCCCTTCTTTCCACTACATCCCACAACCTAGCAAGCAATTGTCAATTTTGTTCTGGATCTTGATGACCTGTAACATTATTGTTACGTGGCATTTTATTACTCAAACCCTAAGAATAAAGTATGAGAAAACCCAAGTATATGATGAGTCTTCTTTTCGACAAGGGTTAGAACCAAATCCACATGAGTCAACCCTAACTCAAGAGTACAAGACCAAGTATATAATGAGTCTTCTTTTCCACAATGGTTAAAACCAAATCCACACGAGTAAACCCTAACTCAAGACAAGACCAAGTATATGATGAGTCTTCTTTTCCACAATTCTTAAAACCAAATCCACATGAGTAAACCCTAAGTACTCAAGACAAGACCAAGTATATGATGAATCTTCTTTTCCACAAGAGTTAAATCCAAATCCACTTCAAGAAAACCCTAAGTGAGGGTAAACCCTAACTCAAGACAAAACCAAGTATATGATGAATCTTCTTTTCCACAACAGTCAAATCCAAATCCCTAGAAAACCCTAATTAGTGAGGGTAAACCGGCCTAACTCAAGACAAAACCAAGTATATCATGATGAATCTTCTTTTCCACAAGAATCAAAGCCAAATCCACAAGAGAAAACCCTAACTGAGGGTAAACCCTAATTACTAGGTAAGAGAAAAACAAGTATATAGTAAATTTTATTTTCCACAAGAGTCAAATCCAAATCCACAAGAGCGAACCCTAAGTGAGGGTAAACCCTAACTCAAGACAAAACCAAGTATATGATGAATCTTTTTTTCCACAATAGTCAAAGCCAAATCCACAAGAGCAAAACCTTATAAGTGAGGGTAAACCCTAACTGAAGACAAAACCAAGTATATGATGAATCTTCTTTTCCACAAGAGTCAAATCCAAATCCA
>LPNX010812895.1:0-11400 GCA_001517045.1 Pseudotsuga menziesii
TACATCTCTCTCTCTCTCTCTCTCTCTCTCTCTCTCTCTCTCTCTCTCTCTCTTAATCACTAACCCTAAATCTCTCTCTCTAAACCCTTAACAACCATTCACTCTCTCTCTAAAACCCTAACAATCATTTCTCACCCACTTTCTCTCTTTAAACCTATAACCCCCAACATCTTTATCTCTCTCTCTCTCTCTCTAAACATATAACCCCCAATCTGTGTGTGTGTGTGTGTGTGTGTGTGTGTGTGTGTGTGTATGTGTGTGTTTATCTAAACCTATAATCCCTAGACCCAATCTCTTTATATCTCTCTAAAACTCTAACCTGTAAAACCCAATCCCTCTTTCTCTCTCTCTGTCTCTTTCTAAATTCCTAGCCCCCAATTTATCTCTCTAGACCCCTCACCCCTAATTTATGTCTCTCTAAATACCTAACCCCTAAACTCTCTCTCTCTCTCTAAACCCATAACATCTAATCTCTCTATCTATATAAAATCCTAAACCCGAATCTCTCTCTCTCTCTCTAAAATGCTAACCCTTTTTATCTCTCTAAATCTTTAATGTGTATTCTCTCTCTCTCTCTCTCTCTCTAAACTCATAACCCTTAATGTCTCTCTCTAAAACCATAACCCCTAGGCTCTCTCTCTTTATCCATCTAAACACCTTACCCCTAACCCCAACCTCTCTCACTCTCTCTATCTCCCTCTCTCTCTAATCCCCTAGTACCAAATATCTCTTTCCGGGTCTCTAAACCCCTAACCTCCAATCTCTCTATCTCTCTCATTCTCTTTGTAAACCCCTAAACCCTCTCTCTCTCTCTCTCTCTCTCTCTCTCTCTCTCTCTCTCTCAATCCCTCCCTCTCTAAAAACCTACCCCAAATTCATATCTCTCTCTATCTCCATAGATATATAAACCCTTAAACCCCATTCTTTCTCTTTATTTATCCAAAATCCTAATCTCTCCCAATATCCCTAACCCTCAATCTCTCTGTGTATCTCTAATCCCCTAACCCGTAATATCTCTATCTCTAAATGTCTATCCCCCAATATCTCTCCTTTTATTTCTCTCTTTAAACCCCTATCCCGCAATTTTTTTCTTAAACCCCTAACCTCGAATCTCTCTCTCTCCCTCTCTCTATGTTTATAAACCCATGACCATTAATCTCTCTCTTTCTCTCTATCTCTCTAACTTGAAAACTAACTCCCTATATATCTATCTGTAAACCCCCAACCTCAAGTCTATCTCTCTCTCTCCCTCTCTCTTTCTCTCTATTTAAACCCCAATCCCCAATCTCTCTCTCTCTCTCTCTCTCTCTCTCTCTCTCTCTCTCTCTCTCTCTCTCTCAGCCCCTATACTTTAATATATCTCTCTAAACTCCTAACCCTCAATCTCTCATTCTCTATCTATTTCTCTATATCTCTAATCCCAAAACCATTAATCTCTCTATTTCTATTTTTCTCTCTCAATAAACTCCTAACTCCCAATCACTCTCTCTAAACCTCTAATCCTCAATCTCTCTCCCACTTTCTCTCTAAATCCCTTTCCCGTAATTTCTCTCTTTATTTAAATCACTAATCCTCTCTCTCTCTCTCTCTAAAACCCTAACGACCATTCCTCCCCCACTCTCTCTCTCTTTAAACCCATAACCCCCAATCCCTCTCTCTCTCTTTCTAAAACCCTCACCCCTAATCTATATCTCTCTAAGTCCCTAACCACTAATCTCTCTCTTTTTATCCCTACGTATCTCTCTAAACACATAAACCCCAAACTCTCTCTCTAAACCCCTAATGTAGAGTCCCTCTCTCTCTCTCTATAAATATCTAACTCATCTTATTTCTCTAAACTCTTAAAATGGAATCTCCCTCTCCCCCTTTCTCTCTCAATCTAAACTCCTAATCCACAATTTCTCTCTCTTTCCCTCTCTCTAAACATATAAACCTCTCTCTCTCCAAACTTATAGTCCCTAAAACCCAATCCCTTTCTTTCTCTCTCTCTCTCTCTGTAAACACCTATACACTAATATATTTCTATCATTGTATCTAAACCCATAATCCCTAGTCTCTTTCTCTTTCTCTCTCTAAACCCATAACCTTCAATCTATCTAAAACCCTAACCCCAATCACTATATATATATGTGTGTGTGTGTGTGTGTGTAACCCCCAATATCTCCTTCTGTAAACCTCTAAACCCATCTTTATCTCTCTCTCTCTCTAAAACCCTACCCCAAATATCTCTCTCTCTCTAATAACCCATAACTACCTCTCTCTCTCTCTCCCTAAACCCCAAAACTTGAATATCTCCCTCTAAACCCCTGACCTACAATATCTCTCTCTCTCTCTCACTCACTCTCTCTCTCTCTCTCTCTAAACTGGTAACCCCTAATCTCTATTTTTCAAAGTCTCACTCTCTAAACCCCTAACCACAATATCTCTCTCCCTCTCTCTAAATCGGTAACCCCCAATGTCTCTATCTTTCTTTCTCAATGACTAACTACCAATAT
Source organism: Pseudotsuga menziesii (assembly GCA_001517045.1). NCBI lineage: Eukaryota > Viridiplantae > Streptophyta > Pinopsida > Pinales > Pinaceae > Pseudotsuga > Pseudotsuga menziesii. Next base: position 2,496 of record LPNX010812895.1, read on the forward strand.
ATCTATGTATCTAAATACCTAACCCCCAATGTTTGTGTGTGATTGTGTGTGTAAATCCCTAACGCCTAGTATTTATCTCGATAAACCACCCTCCATCTCTCTTTAATCCCCTTTCCCCAAATCTATCTACCTATCTATCTATATATAAGCCCCTTACATCTCTCTCTCTCTCTCTCTCTTAGTCGCTAACCCTAAATCTCTCTCTCTAAAACCCTAACAACCATTCACTCTCTCTCTAAAACCCTAACAATCATTTCTCACCCACTTTCTCTCTTTAAGCCTATAACCCCCAACATCTTTCTCTCTCTCTCTCTCTCTCTCTCTAAACATATAACCCCCAATCTCTATGTGTGTGTGTGTATGTGTGTGTTTATCTAAACCTATAATCCCTAGACCCAATATCTTTATATCTCTCTAAAACTCTAACCTGTAAAACCCAATCCCTCTTTCTCTCTCTCTATCTCTCTCTAAATTCCTAACCCCCAATTTATCTCTCTAGACCCCTCACCCCTAATTTATGTCTCTCTAAATACCTAACCCCTAAACTCTCTCTCTCTCTCTAAACCCATAACATCCAATCTCTCTATCTATCTAAAATCCTAAACCCCAATCTCTCTCTCTCTCTCTAAAATGCTAACCCTTTTTATCTCTCTAAATCCCTAATGTGTATTCTCTCTCTCTCTCTCTCTCTCTCTCTCTCTCTCTCTCTCTCTCTCTAAACTCATAACCCTTAATGTCTTTCTCTAAAACCATAACCCCTAGGCTCTCTCTCTTTATCCATCTAAGCACCTTACCCCTAACCCCAACCTCTCTCACTCTCTCTATCTCCCTCTCTCTCTAATCCCCTAATACCAAATCTCTCTTTCTCAGTCTCTAAACCCCTAACCTCCAATCTCTCTCTCTCTCATTCTCTTTGTAAACCCCTAAACCCTCTCTCTCTCTCTCTCTCTCTCTCTCTCTCTCTCTCTCTCTCAATCCCTCCCTCTCTAAAAACCTACCCCAAATTCATATCTCTCTCTATCTCCATAGATATATAAACCCTTAAACCCCATTCTCTCTTTATTTATCCAAACTCCTAATCTCTCCCAATATCCCTAACCCTCAATCTCTCTTTGTATCTCTAATCCCCTAACACTTAATATCTCTATCTCTAAATGTCTATCCCCCAATCTCTCTCCTTTTATTTCTCTCTTTAAACCCCTATCCCCCATTTTTTTCTTAAACCCCTAACCTCGAATCTCTCTCTCTCTCCCTCTCTCTATGTTTATAAACCCATGACCCTTAATCTCTCTCTTTCTATATATCTCTCTAGCTTGAAAACTAACTCCCTATATATCTATCTGTAAACCCCCAATCTCAAGTCTATCTCTCTCTCTCTCTCCCTCTCTCTTTCTCTCTATTTAAACCCCAATCCCCAATATTTCTCTCTCTCTCCCTCTCTCTTTCTCTCTATTTAAACCCCAATCCCCAATATTTATCTCTCTCTCTCTCTCTCTCTCTCTATGTAAACCCCTAAGCCCCATTCTCTCTCTTCCTCTAATCCCCTAACACCTAATATGTATATCTCTCTCAACCCATAATTCCCAATATATCTCTATCTAGTACCCTAACCTCTAATCTCTCTCCCCCCCTCTCTCTCTGTATAAACCCCTAACATTCCATATTTATCTCTCTAAACTCATAATTTCAAACCATTCTCTCTCTCTGTCACTAATCCCCTTGCCCCAAATCTCTCTCTCTCTCTCTCTCTCTCTCTCTCTCTCTCTCTCTCTCTCTCTCTCTCTCTCTCTCAGCCCCTATACTTTAATATATCTCTCTAAACTCGTAACCCTCAATCTCTCATTCTCTATCTATTTCTCTATATCTCTAATCCCATAACCATTAATCTCTCTCTTTCTATTTTTCTCTCTCAATAAAATCCTAACTCCTAATCACTCTCTCTAAACCTCTAATCCTCGATCTCTCTCCCAGTTTCTCTCTAAATCCCTTTCCCGTAATTTCTCTCTTTATTTAAATCACTAATCCTCTCTCTCTCTCTCTCTAAAACCCTAATGACCATTCCTCCCCCCCCACTCTCTCTCTTTAAACCCATAACCCCCAATCCCTCTCTCTTTCTCTATAAAACCCTCACCCCTAATCTATATCTCTCTATGTTCCTAACCACTAATATCTCTCTTTTTATCCCTATGTATCTCTCTAAACACATAAACCCCAAACTCTCTCTCTAAACCCCTAATGTAGAGTTCCTCTCTCTCTCTCTCTCTCTCTCTCTAAATCTCTAACCCATCTTATTTCTCTAAACTCTTAAAATGGAATCTCCCTCTCCCTCTCCCTCTCAATCTAAACACCTAATCCACAATCTCTCTCTCTTTCCCTCCCTCTAAACCTATAACCCTCTCTCTCTCCAAACTTATAATCCCTAAACCCCAATCCCTTTCTCTCTCTCTCTCTTTGTAAACACCTATACCCTAATATCTTTCTGTCATTGTATCTAAACCCATAAGCCCTAGTCTCTTTCTCTTTCTCTCTCTAAACCCATAACCTTCAATCTATCTAAAACCCTAACCCCAATCACTATATATATATAACCCCCAATATCTCCCTCTGTAAACCTCTAAACCCATCTCTCTCTCTCTCTCTCTCTCTCTCTCTCTCTCTCTCTCTCTCTCTCTCTAAACTACTAACCTCTAATCTCTATTTTTCAAAGTCTCACTCTCTAAACCCCTAACCCCAATATCTCTCTCCCTCTCTCTAAATCGGTAACCCCCAATGTCTCTCTCTCTACACATCGAATCCCCAATATCTCTCTCTCTACACATTGAATGCCCAATTTGTCTCTCTATATAAACACCTAACCTCCAACATCTCCCTTGATCAAAATCCATAACCCTAAATGTCTCTCTTTTTATCTATCTAGGTCTCTCCCTTTATCCCTTTCTTTCTTTAAACTGCTAACCCTCTCACTCTCTAAGCCCCTAACCTCCAATATCTCCCTTTATCAAAATCCCTAACCAAAAATGTCTCTCTTTCTATCTATCTCTCTCCTATTATCTCTTTCTTTATGTAAACCACTAACCTCTCTCTCTCTCTCTAAACATGTAACCTCCATACACACCGATAACCTTGATTATCTCTCTAAACACATAACCTCCAATATCTCTCTCTCTCTCTCTCTAAATCACTAACCCCCAATCTCTTTCTTCCAATTTCTCTCTCTCGCTAAACACTTACCCCAATCTCTCTCTCTCTGAATCCCTAACCTACAATCTCTCTCTCTCTCTCTCTCTCTCTCTCTCTCTCTAAGTCCCTAAGCTCCAATATCTCTCCATCTCTATCTCTAAATTATTGAACCCCAATATTTATTTCTATTTTTCTCGCTCTAAACCCCTAACCCCCAATCTCTATCTCTCTCCCTATCTCTCTATCTCTCGCTATCTCTCTGTCTCTAAACCACTAATCATCGATCTCTCTCTTTTCCTCTCAACCCCTAATCCCCAATATTTCTCTCCCTTTCTCACGCTTTAAACCCATAACCCCCTATATATCACTTTATCTCTCACGGCCTAAACATGTAACGACAAATCTCTCTCTCTCTCTCTCTCTCTATATATATATATATATATATATATTATATATTTAAACCCCTAAACCCCAATCTGTCTGTCTAAACTGATAACATCCAATATAACTCTCTTTCCTTCCTTCTCCACTCATAAGCAACAACATTTCTCTATCTAAACACCTATCCTCCAATTTCTCTATCTAAAATCCTAACTCCCAATCTCTCTCTCTCTCTCTCTCTCTCTCTCTCTCTCTCTCTCTCTGAACCGCTAACTACCAATATATCTCTTTGTCTCAACCCCTAATCTCTCTCTCTCTCTAATGCTCTAACCTCTAATCTCTCTCTCTTTCTCTCTCTAAACCCCTCTCCATATCTCTTTAAGCCCCTTAACCCAAATATATCTATCTATCTATCTATATAAATGCCTAACCTCTCTCTCTAAAACTATAACACCGAATTTATCTCTCTCTATCTCAACATTTGATTTCTAATACCTCTCACTCTCTCTAAACTCCTAATCTTGAATCTGTCTTAGAACTCCCAAACTATAATCTCTCTCTCTCTCTCTAAACCCATAATCCAAAATCTCTCTCTCTCTCTCTCTCTCTGAACCCCTAACCCTATATATATATATAAACCCCTAACCCCCAATCTTTGTCTCTCACTATCTATACTCATAACCACCAACATCTCTCTTTGTCTCTCTCTCTAAACCCATAACCTCAAATATCTCTCTTCCTAAAGATATCTCTCTCTCTCTCTCTCTCTAAACATGTCTCTCTATCTGAAACCCTAGCCCCCTAAATCTCTCTATGTGTGTGTCTCTCTCTCTCTCTAAACCCCTAGAATCAACATATCTCTCTCATTCGAAACCCCTAACCCAAAATATCTCGCTCTTCTTGTCTTTCTAAATTCCTAACAACCACTCTCTCTAAACCTGTTACCACCATTCCCTCTCTTTATAAAACCCTAACCGCCAATCCTCACCCACTCTTTCTCTCTCTAAACCTATAACTCCCAATCTCTCTATCTCACTATCAACTCCTAACCCAAAATATATCCCTCTCTCTCTCTAAACTCCTAACCCCTAGACCCTCTCTCTCTCTAAACTCCTAACCCCTATCCTTTGTCTCTCTCTCTCTCTCTCTATTTATCCATATAAACACCTAACCCCTAACACCCAACCTCTCTCTCTGTAATCCCCTAATACCAAATATCGCTCTTTGTGTCTCTAAACCCCTAACCTCCAATCTATATCTATATTTCTCTCTCTAAACCCATGACCTTCAATCTCTCTCTCTTTCTCTCTATAAACCCCCAACCCCATTCTCTCTCTTTCTCCCTCCCTCTCTCTCTCTCTCTCTCTCTCTCTCTCTCTCTCTCTCTCTCTCTCTCTCTCTCTCTCTCTGTTTGTATACACACACACAGACACACACACTTATATAACCCCCAATCTCTATCATTGTAAACTTTTTTTCTTACTCTCTCACTCTCTAAACCCCTACCCTGAATCCCTCTCTCTATCTATATATCTATCTAAACTCTTAAACCCCATTCTTTGTATTTATTTATCTAAACTCCTAATATCTCCTAATACTACTAACCCTCAACAACCCCCTCTCTCTCTCTAATTCCCTAACCCTCAATCTTTCTCTCTCTATAAACCTCTATACACCAATCTCTATCTTTTTATTTCCCTCTCTAAACCCTTATCCCCTAATCTATTTCTTAAACCCACGACCTCTCTCTCTCTCTCTAAAACCATGACCACCAATCTCTCTCTTGCTAGAAAACTAACCCCCCGTATCTCTCTTTGTAAACCCCCAAACTCCAATCTCTCTCTCTCTCTCTCTCTCTCTCTCTAAACACCTAAAACCCAATACTTCTCTCTCTCTCGCTATGTAAACCTCTAACCCCCAATATCTCTCTCCCTCTAATCCCCTAACCCCCAATATATATCTCTCTCTAAACCCATAATGCCCAATATTTCTCTCTCTAAACCTCTAACCTCCAATCTTTCTCTCCCTCTCTCTCTAAACCCTTTGTATGAAATCTCTCTCTCTCTCTCTCTCTCTCTCTCTCTCTCTCAATGCCTAACCCCAAATTTATTTGTCTCTCTATCTCTAAGCCTATAACCCTATCTATCTTTCTATTTATTTCTGTAAACCCCTAACACCCAACCCCTCTCTCTCTTTATATATTTAAAATTCTAACCCCTTATATCTCTCTCTCTAAATCCCTAACCTATCATCCCTCTCTCTCTCTCTCTAAGCCCTTAAAATAGAATCTATCTATCTATCTAAACCCCTAACCCCTTTGTCTCTAAACTCATAACCCTTTCTCTCTCCCCCCCTTAACCCTCTCTCTCTCCCCCCCTTAACTCTCTCTCTCTCTCTCCAAACTCCTAACCCCTAATCCCTGACCTCTCTCTCTCTGCATCTCTCCCTTTCTTTGTTTATCTCTCTCGTGCTCTAAAATCCTAACCTCAAATCTCTCTCTCTCTCTCTCTAAACTCTTAACCTCCAATACCTCTCTATCTTTCTCTCTCTAAATCCATAACCTTCAACCGTTCTCTTTCTCTAACATGCTAACCCACAATATCTATTTCTATTTATCCCACTCTCTAAACCCATAACCCTTAATTTTTCTCTCTATAAACCCCAATCTCTCCCTCTGTAAACCACTCAACCCATGTCTCTCTCTCTCTCTCTAAACATGTACCCCAAATACATTTCTTTTTTTATTTACCTATCTCTATAAACCTTAAACCCCGTTCTCTCTCTTTATTTATCTAAACACTAATTTCTTTACCAAAACCCCTAACCCTCAATCTCTCTCTCTCTTCCTCGAAACCCCTAAGCCCTTGATCTCTCTCTTTCTATTTCTCCCTGTAAACCCCTAGCCCCAATCTCTCTCTCTCTCTCTCTCTCTCTATGATTCAATGACCACTAAACTCTCTCTCTCTCTCTCTCACTAAAAAACTAGCCCTCGATATCTCTTGCTAAACTCAAAACTAATACACTAAACTCTCTCTCTATCGATCTTTAAACCCATAACTACTAACTCTCTCTCTCTCTATCTATCTCCCTATATATTATTTATAACCCTTAAACCAATGCTCTCTATCTCTCTCTCTAATCCCCTATCTCGTTACCACCAATCTCTATTTCTCTCTAAAACCCTAACCTTTAATGTCTCTCTCCTCTTTTTTCTCTCTCTCTAAGACTGTAAACCCATATCTTTCTCTTTGTGTGTTGCTAAACCCATACCCAAATATCTCTCTCTAAATATATGTATACATCCATCTATATATTTAAATTCTCTCTCTCTCTCTCTATCTCTCTCTCTCTAAACCCCTAACCCCTAATATCTCTCTCTCTCTCTACACACCAAACCCCCGATTTCTCTCTCTCTCTATCTATATATCTAATCCCCTAATCCCTAATCTCTCTCTCTCTCTCTCTACACACCAAACCCCCAATTTCTCTCTCTTGAAACCCAAAACACTGAATATCTCCCTCTAAACCCCTAACCTACAATCTCTCTCTCTACAAACTACTAACCCCAAATGCCTCTTTCAAATTCTCCCTCTCTAAATCCCTAGCCCCCAAAATTTCTCTCTCTCTCTCTCTCTCTTTAAACCCCTAATCCCCAATCTCTCTCTCTCTCTCTCTCTCTCTCTCTCTCTCTCTCTAAATTGGTAACCCCCAATCTCTCTCTCTCTACACACCTAAAACCCAAATTCTTTCCCTCTCTAAACCCCTAACCTCCAATATCTCCCATTAACTAAATCCCTAATCCCAAATGTCTCTCTTTCTATCTTTTTCTCTCTCCCTTTATCTCATTCTTTCTTGAAACTATTAACCCTTTCTCTCTCTCTCTATAAACCCCTAACCTCCAATCTATCCCTTTATATAAATTCCTAACCCCAAATGTCTATCTTTTTATCTATCTGCCTCCGTTTATATGTTTCCTTATCTAAGTTAATAACCCCCTCTCAGTATATCTAATCCCCTAACTCCTAATCTCCCTCACTCTCTCTATATCTAATACTCTAACCCCAAATCAATTTCTCTCTATATATCTCTATCTATCTATCTCTCACACTCCCTAACCCCCATTATCTCTCTAATTTTCTCTCTTTAAACACATAACATCCAATCTCTATCTCTCTCTAAAACCCTAACCCCCAATCTATTTCTTCCATTTTCTATCTCTCGCTAAACACCTAGCCCCAATCTCTCTCTCTTTATCTCTCTATCTCTCTCTATCTCTAAACTACTAATCATCGATCTCTATTTCACTCTAAATCCCTAATCCACAATATCTCTCTTTGTCTCTAAACCCATAACCCTAAATTTCTTTCCCTGTCTAAACCCCTAACGCCGATCTCTCTCTCTCTCTCTCTATATACCTTGAAATTCCAATATGTCTCTCTTAAACGATAACCTCCAAGATACATACATACATACATACATACATACATATGTATGTATGTATGTATGTATGCATGCATGTATGTATATATATATCCCTCTCCAGTCATAACCCCCAATATTGCTCTCTCTAACACCTGACCTCTAATTTGTCTATCTAAAATCCTAACTCTCAATCTCCCTCTCTCAACCACTAACTACCAATACATCTCTTTATCTAAACCCCAAACGCCCAATGTCTATCTCTCTTTAAATCCCTAAACTGCAATCTCTCTCTCTCTCTCTCTCTCTATATATATATATATATATATATATATATTAACCCCTAACCTTGAATCTCTGCCACTCACTATCTAAGCCCATAACCCCCAATATATTTCGTTGTCTCTCTCTTAGCCCATAACTTGCAATCTCTCTTTCTCTCTCAACCACTAACCCCCAATATCTCTCCCTCTCTCTATCTCTCTAAACCCCATAACTTACATTATTTTTTTATATTTCTCTCTCTAAACACCTAAATCCCTAAACTCATAATCTCAAATCTCTCTCTTCCTAAACATATCTCTCTAGTGTGTGTTTGTGTATACATCAAACCATTAACCCCATTGTATCTGTCTGTAAACTGCCAATCTTTATCTATCTATCTATTTATCTATATAAACCCCTAGCCCCTAAAATATCTCTCTCTAGAATGCTAAATTCAACATATATGTCTCATTCTCAATCCCTAACCCCTATCTCTCTCTCTTTCTCTCTCTCTCTCTCTCTCTCTCTCTCTCTACATCCATAACCATGATTTCCTCTCTCTATCAAACCCTCACCACCATTACTCACACACACACACTCTCTCCCTCTACACCTATAACCCCCAATCTCTCTCTCTCTCTCTCTCTCTCTCTCTCTCTCT
>LPNX010812915.1:0-43362 GCA_001517045.1 Pseudotsuga menziesii
ATTATTTAGTTTCTATGCATAATTGTGTATATTACTATTTTATTTGAAAAGTTTTAAGTGGTGAAAATTTTTTAATTGTGTAATAATTTGAAATCTACACTTCATACTGATTCACCCCCCCTCTCAGTATAAGATAAATCTAACACAATATGCAGGATGAGATGGTGTTTCCTACCCTTTTCCTATAGAACTATGTAGTTTTCCAACATGACACAAATGGTTATGAGAACTACATCGTGAAGAAGTGGGAAAATATGTTGTTCCACTATGGCAGCATGACAATACTGGATGTGCCATACTTCAAGTGCCCAGTAAGTATCATGAAATGTATATTATTTTTGTTGCATAGGTTGCATGGATCCTACATGTGGTTGGATCATCCATATGTTATCGATGAGGCCCTAATATGATAGGTAAGTGGTCTACCAAATGAAGGAGAGGACCCCATGGAAGGCTCAAAGTGTGTGACCTAAGGGTAGTGGAGGCTTATTAGAAATATGGTATGCACAAAAGAATGATAGGTACTGTTATCACTAAAGTTGACTCTTGACTGCAAGAAAGCCAAGCTTAGAGAAATCTTAATGATGTGTAAAGGATACCTAGGAATGAAAGTTTATAAACAAACAGACATTTAAGAGATCAAGCAGGGAATGTATCAGCAGAGAATGGATATTAATAAGACATAGCTATGAGCATAACTTTGTGAAAAACATGAATCAGGTTCTGCATCAAGTATTAAAGATAATTGCATACTAATCAAGAGAATATTGCCATGGATTAATAAGACCACACACAGGATAGAATAATGACAGTAAATAATTCAGTTATTAAGCAAAATAGGCTCATATGATCACAATCATTTCAAAATAGCTATGGATATTAAGAAAAACAGAGTGTATGTGCATACACGGCCCGGCCTCAGCCCTCAGCTGGAAATCTCCTCCTTCTCCCCTTTACAATTTATAATCTGTCTATTTATAACATTACATTACCAAATTCAAGGATCAATGATCCTCTCTAAAAGATGATCTATTGCAAATTAAAGATCATCATTACAAGCATTTGGATGTTTGACTGCCATATAATGTACTAATTTGGACATAAACCTCTGTTGCTTGAACAAGAATCTAGAATTTCTTCTTGATTGACCACGATACATCTAGATTTGTTAGTTTGATAGTTTATTCTATGCTGGAAATACTCAACTTGAGCTTTCAATTGCTGATCTTTTTCCCAGAATCTGGAACTGCTCAAATATTCTGCCTGGAAAATCCCTGTCACTTGTCATAAAATGAAAATCTGTTCTTTGAAGAGGTAGATATGTTGCTTGATGTGTTATCCTGAAAACACTTGATCATCCTTCAGATGTGGAACAACATTTTAATTAAATGATTAATACTCTGCTAATTTATAAACCTCCAGCACCTGTCACCCAAAATCTGGAACTAGTAAAGCTATTTGATAACTCAACTACAATCTATTAATACCAGGTGTCCTGGAAATTTGGAAGTCATCATTTTACAAAATCTTCGATTTCCATATGATGTGTTGGCTTGGACAAAAATCTAGAACTGCTTCTCGTATACTTCACCACTTATCATGGGTTCTCAAAATCCTGTAGCTTCCTTCAATCCTTTAAACATGGAAGTAGTTTACCGAAATTTGCCATTTGTATGTTTTAAATGCCAATGAATTACCCAAGTATTTGGTATGAATGCAATATTTTGGACAATATGATCATGCTCTGTTCTTGAATTCCAATACCCTTCACCGTGATTAGCACGTTGTTCTAGTTGAGCCTTGCTTCAATCCTCTACCTTGAAAACTGGTGTTTCTCTAAACTGGTCCATTCCACTATTTCCCTACACAGAGATATCTGAAGCTGTGATGTTCCCAGGATCTTTCCAAATTGTTGGTCTTTCTCTGTATAAACCAATTATTTCGCATTGCTTCAACATCTATGTTTTGGAGTAAATAAACAAACAAACTTTGTTCATTTTTCAGTCAACAGTATCAATCTTTAGTACATTCAAAACCTTCCTGCCTTAACCTTTTAATGCTCTAGTGGTTGGGAACCTTTTTATTTATTTTAATGCATGGGATTTGTCCCATACCCATAAAAAAAAACTTCACTTTATAGTCCTAAGTTTCCAACGATGCTGTTAACGTGTAGTGCACAAGCCCTCGAGCTCTCCTATGTTGGTCTTACAAGCTTGGCTTTGACACTTGGAGATGAACCTTACTGAGTAATGGGCTCACCTTTTTATTTAAAACAATAAGCATTTGAGCTAAATTTAGGTGAGGAAACGCTTAATAAGCATAAGATATAACTCATTTTTAAGCTTTACGTAACCTTTGTGGTAAAGGTAAGGGATAAGATGAAAAGAGATTTTCATTTTATATTTGTTTTTTTTTTATAATTTTCACAAAAATTATTATTTAAATAAAAGGTAAAAGAAATCCTTTTATAAAAATAATAATAATTATTAAAATTCAAATGTTAAAATTGTCAAGGAAGAATATAGACATAGGAGAACCCAAAAAAGTGATTTTTTATAAAGATAAGGCTTATTTGATTAAGTTTTGGTGACAAGGAACTAGACAAGTTAGCACAAAAGATTAAGGGCTTTACAAAAGGTGTCATTGAACACTTTGGTAGTGAAAATTGAGATGCTGCCATAATCCAAAATTTTGTGGAATAGATCTGGTACCAACATCTAGCTCCGTCTGGGGATAAAGCTCTTCTTGTGAGGCTTTAAGAACACTTTGACCATGTGCCTTTTTGCTTCCAGCTATAACAATGATCTGCTTACCACTCATACCATTCACTGAAAGCTGAAAATACCAGTGCCATTATTGGGCTGGATTCCTTACCTCCTTTCAAACCTATCAACTATACCCTGCTCTTTCACATTACAAATCCATATTCCTGGCATACTGAATAACAATCATATACTGCAAACTAAAAATTGCTCCATTGGGATGAATACTTTCATATCTCAAACTTATGCACTTATTCAAAACTTGAAAATAATCTATCTGCTCGTATGGCAAGCTTATTCTCTTACCTACTTCTACTTCTAATTAGTAGAAGCAAACTCATCAAGTAAAACTAAATTTCCAATGCAGCCAAGTAAGTAATTGACAAACAACTTGAACCTTCCTTCCAACCTTATGCAAAGTCACAAACACATAGACTGTAGCATGTGAATCATAATCTTTGAAATCATACTTACAATCCAAAAATCCAGCCTTAAAGATGGAAATAGATGAAACTTTATCATTGCAAAACATCTCCATATAAGTGGTAACTGGATCTTGAAATTTGTACAAAACTTGTTGATGCTCAACAAATGACAGAGAAACATGCAACATCAGTTGCTCATCTAATCCTTTCTATTTTCCTTTGCCATATCCATGTGATTCGGATCCATAACTATGATGTGTTGGCTCATTACAGCTGACAATTTCTGAGAAAAAATAAGAGATATGCTCTTGATCAAATGAAAGTTGAGTATTAAAAGATATGCCATGAAGAAACTATTGATTACCCTTTCCAATAATGATATCTTTAAAAAATGTATCAGAAATAAGAGGATCTTCATAAGTATTTTGAACAATAGACTCATAACTATTATCAACCATAGCATGAACGCATTGTTGATCATTTCTTTGTTGAAAAGTGGAACTAGATGTGATTCCATTAGTCAACAAGCACTGATAAACTTTAAATTCTTCCTCTTTATCACTTTACTTGTCAAATATTGGGGCATTAGGATAGAATCCTAATGGCAAAGATGAAGATTTTTGCATAGGATTATCAACAATATGGCCTCGAAACATATTTGAAATAACATCTCCTTCTTCCTCATCACTATTATCTTTCTCATCTGGATTTGAAGCAACATGCACATAGGGAGAAAGATTATCCTTTTGTTGTTCCTCCTTGAAAATGGATGATCTCGACAAATCCAGTTCTTTATGATTGGTACAATTTCTTTTGGTCTTCAAATCTAAAAGTTGGGGGCTGCCCTTACTGGTTTCCATTGGTATTTGACCAAGACACTTGATCATTCTGTTTTGTATCTAAAGAATCCAAATATTCAGGTATATAATAATCAGAATTAATGATAGAAGGATAACTTTCAGCTTCTTCATTATTGTGTTCATCATAAATTGGGGCATCCTGACAAATTTCGAATGGTAATGAGGAAGATTCATGTTTTTCTCCATCTAATAAACCCTGAAAAACCTTTTGTAACAACATATTATCATGGAAACAATCAGAAACTTCTTGAGAGTCATGAGAACCCAATACCGCTACAGCAACATCTTCATTAGTAGGCTGATCTGAAAAGGAATAAGCATGATCTCCTATTTCTTTTTTTGAGAAATATCTTCAATCAGATGCGATTCTTTTTGCACATGACTATCACATGCTTTAATATCAATGGATGTGTTCTGAAAATTTTGCTTAATAAAAGTTTGATTTTGAATGCATGGACTAAAGGACACATCCGTGTGATTGAGCAATTGTTGATCATGATCATCTTTTTCAATTTCAAACTCCTCTTCTCTTTGTTCTTCATATGTATTAAAAAACATTTCCTGAATTTGATTGCTAAGACAATATGTTGATTGATATTTCTCACAACAATCTTCAAGAAGTAACTCATGTGAAAAATACCTTTTACAGTGCTCATGGAATACTGTGCGGAAATCCTTCGAGGATGAAATGCTGTAAGGAGGCAATGAGAAATACCATTCACATGCATCACCATCCAATGAATACATGAACATTTTCATACAAACATCCTCTTGCTGTAGATCTAGCAGATTCATGCATTCATAGAACTTAATTAGGTGATCTACAGGATTATCTTCTTTCCTTTCCTAGAAGATAGGAATAAAATCTCCCCATTCTGTCATAGTCGATACTGGATGTGGGAAACCAGGAATTGCTGAAAAATTAAAAGGTGCAAACCTCTGAGCTAGAATGGCTTCCATGGTCTTCGACATATTGAACCTTGACATCTCTCCCCAGTGGAGTCGTCAATATATTTGTCTGTAATGAAGCTGGAGTCGCCAGGTAGAAAACTGCAGTCAAGCTAATATCCTTCTCTTGTCTACCATCAAGAGTTGGATTTCATCATTGTTGTTCTTCCTAGGGTAGATACCTTCATTCCTTCGTCCGCGGCAACGGAGCCAGAAGATGTTATCACTAAAGTTGACTCTTGACTGCAAGAGAGCCAAGCTTAGAGAAATCTTAATGATGTGTAAAGGATACCTAGGAATGAAAGTTTATAAACAAACAACATTTAAGAGATCAAGCAGGGAATGTATCAGCAGAGAATGGATATTAATAAGACATAGCTATGAGCATAACTTTGTGAAAAACATGAATCAGGTTCTGCATCAAGTATTAAAGATAATTGCATACTAATCAAGAGAATATTGCCATGGATTAATAAGACCACACACAGGATAGAATAATGACAGTACATAATTCAGTTATTAAGCAAAACAGGCTCATATGATCACAATCATTTCAAAATAGCTATGGATATTAAGAAAAACAGAGTGTATGTGCATACACGGCCCGACCTCACCCCTCGGCTGGAAATCTCCTCCTTCTCCCCTTTACAATTTATAATCTGTCTATTTATAACATTGCATTACCAAATTCAAGGATCAATGATCCTCTCTAAAAGGTGATCTGTTGCAAATTAAAGATCATCATTACGAGCTTTCAGATGTTTGACTGCCATATAATGTACTAATTTGGAAATAAACCTCTATTGCTTGAACAAGAATCTAGAATCTCTTCTTGATTGACCACGATACATATGGAGTTGATAGTTTGATAGTTTATTCTATGCTGGAAATACTCAAATTGAGCTTTCAATTGCTGATCTTTTGCCCAGAATCTGGAACTACTCAAATATTATGCCTGGATATGCCCTGTCACTTGACATAAAATGAAAATCTGTTGTTTGAAGAGGTAGATCTGTTGCTTGATGTGTTATCCTGAAAACACTTGATCATCCTTCAGATGTGGAACAACATTTTAGTTAAATTATTATTACTCTACTAATTTATAAACCTCCAACACCTGTCACCCAAAATCTGGAACTAGTAAAGCTATTTGATAACTCAACTACCAACTATTAATACTAGGTGTCCTGGAAATTTGGAAGTCATCATTTTACAATATCTTCGATTGCCATATGATGTGTTGGCTAGGACAAAAATCTAGAACCGCTTCTCGTATACTTTTCAACTTATCATGGGTTCTCAAAATCATGTAGCTTCCTTCAATCCTTTAAACATGGAAGTAGTTTACTAAAATTTGCCATTTGTATGTTTTAAATGCCAACGAATTACCCAAGTATTTGGTATGAATGCAATATTTTGGACAATATGATCATGCTCTGTTCTTGAATCCCAATACCCTTCACCGTGATTAGCACGCTGTTATGGTTGATCCTTGCTTCAATCCTCTACCTTGAAAACTGGCCTTTCTCTAAACCGGTCCATTCCACTATTTCCCTACACAGAGATATCTGAAGCTGTGATGTTCCTGGGAACTTTCCAAATTGACGGTCTTTGTCTGTATAAACCAAAGCTTTCGCATTGCTTCAACATCTATGTTTTGGATTAAATAAACAAACAAACTTTGTTCATTTTTCAGTCAACAGTATCAATGTTTAGTACATTTAAAACCTTCATGCCTTAAACTTTATATGCCTTAAACTTTATATGCTCTGGCGGTTGGAACCTTTTTATTTATTTTAATGCATGGCATTTGTCCCACACACATAAAGAAAAATACTTCACTTAATAGTCCTGAGTTTCCAACGATGTTGTTAACGTGTAGTGCACAACCCCTCGGGCTCTCCTATGTTGGTCTTACAAGCTTGGCTTTGACACTTGGAGATGAACCTTACTAAGTAATGGGCTCACCTTTTTATTTAAAACAATAACCATTTGAGCTATAGTTAGGTGAGGAAACGCTTAATAAGCATAAGATATAACTCATTTTTAAGCTTCACATAAACCTTTACGGTAAAGGTAAGGGATAAAATGAAAAGAGATTTTCATTTTATATTGTTTTTTTTTTATAATTTTCATAAAAATTATTATTTAAATAAAATCTAAAAGAAATCCTTTTATAAAAATAATAATTATTATTAAAATTCAAATGTTAAAATTGTCAAGGAAGAATATAGACATAGGAGAACCAAAAAAAGTGATTTTTTACAATGATAAGGCTTATTTGATCAAGTTTTTGTGACAAGGAACTAGACAAGTTAGCACACAAGATTAAGGGCTTTACAGAAGATGTCATTGAACACTTTGGTAGTGAAAATTGAGATGCTTCCAGAATCCAATATTTTGTGGAATAGATCTGGTACCAACATCTGGCTCCGTCTAGGGATAAAGCTCTTCTTGTGAGGCTTTAAGAACACTTTGACCATGTGCCTTGTTGCTGCCAACTATAGCAATGCTCTGCTTACCACTCATACCATTCACTGAAAGCTGAAAATACCAGTGCCATTATTGGGCTGGAGTCATGACCTCCTTTCAAACCTGTCAATTGTACCCTGCTCTTTCACATTACAACTCCAGATTCTTGGCATACTGAATAACAATCATATACTGCAAACTAAAAATTCCTCCATTGGGATGAAGCCTTTCATATGTCAAACTTCTGCACTTATTCAAAACTTGAAAAGAATCTAACTGCTCGTATGGCAAGCTTATTCTCTTACCTACTTCTACTTCTAATTAGTAGAAGCAAACTCATCAAGTAAAACTAAATTTCCAATGCAACCAAGTAAGTAATTGACAAATAACTTGAACCTTCCTTCCAACCTTATGCAAAGTCACAAACACATAGACTGTAGTATGTGAATCATAATCTTTGAAATCATACCTACAATGCGAAAATCTAGCCTTAAAGATGGAAATATATGAAACTTTATCACTGCAAAACATCTCCATATAAGTGGTAACTGGATCTTGAAATTTGTACAAAACTTGTTGATGCTCAACAAATGACAGAGAAACATGCATCATTAGTTTCTCATCTAATCCTTTTTGTTTTCCTTTGCCATATCCCTGTGATTCGGATCCATCACTATGATGTGTTGGCTCATTGCAGCTGACAATTTCTGAGAGAAAATAAGAGATATGTTCTTGATCAAATGAAAGATGAGTATTAAAAGATATGCCATGAAGAAATTGTTGATTACCCTATCCAGTAATGATATCTTTAAAAAATGTATCAGAAATAAGAGGATCTTCATAAGTATTTTGAACAATAGACTCATAACTATTATCGACCATAGCATGAACACATTGTTGATCATTTCTTTGTTGAAAAGTGGAACTAGATGTGATTCCATTAGTCAACAAGCACTAATAACTTTAAATTCTTCCTCTTTATCACTATACTTTTCAAATATTGGAGCATTAGGATAGAATCCTAATGGCAAAGATGAAGATTTCTGCATAGGATTATCAACCATATGGCTTCAAAAAAGATTTGAAATAACATCTCCTTCTTCCTCATCACTATTATCTTTCTCATCTGGATTTGAAGCAACAGGCACATAAGGAGAAAGATCATCCTCTGTTGTTCCTCCTTGAAAATGGATGATATTGGCAAATCCAGTTCTTTATGATTGGTACAATTTCTTTTGGTCTGCAAATCTGAAAGCTAGGGACTGCCCTTACTGATTTCCATTGGTATTTGACCAAAAGACACTTGATCATTATGTTTTGTATCTAAAGAAACCAAATCTTCAGGTATATAATAATCAGAATTCATTAGAGAGAATTTGAGGTCAAAAATGGGCCTCAAAAGGACCAAAATGTACTATAAAAATCAACCAATTACATTCTAGTAGATGACATCATCCCCCATGGTTGAGGTGGCATTGCATGAGTTAAGAATGCTTATTTGTCACATGTTCTATGGTGGATGAAAACACATAGTTAACCAAGGTAGTGGTACAAGTACTTTTAAGTCATAAAGTAAAGTACTCACAATAAAAGTCATTTCACACTTTCTCATAAAATAATATTATTGTTATTTTCAAGTAAAGTACTCACAATTCACTTTCTCATAAAATAATATTATTGTCATTTTCAAGTACTCATAATTCATAAAAATGTCTTTTCACATTTTTTTATAAAATAATATATTGTCATTTTCATGTTTTTTAATTTTAAATTATATATTCACTCAATTGTATTTAATATCTAATGTCAAACTAATATATATATATATATTAAATCTTGTACTTTTAAAATAATTTAAATCCATGAATGATATTTATATGAAAAAAATATGTTAGTTATGCATATAAATTAAATTCATTTTTGTTTAATTTTATTTACAAGTTCAAGACAAATAAATGCTAAAGGACAATAAATTTTTGGGAATTTAGAATGAATCTTAGTCACATCATTGTAGAGTTATTTTATTAATTTTATTTATAGTCAATTTAGAAAAGTAACTCAACCATGGTTATTTATATTGTGCATAAAAAGTAGTGTAGGAGGTGAGTTGTCATATATACCTACCCCATAAAACCCCTAACTCATAATATTTTAATATATCTTATATTTTTGTAGTACATCTCTTCGGAGGCCCATTTTTGACCTCAAATTCTCTCTAATGAATGATAGAAGGATAACTTTCAGCTTCTTCATTATTGTGTTCATCATAAATTGGGGCATCCTGTCAAATTTCTAATGGTAATGAGGAAGATTCATGTTTTTCTTCATCTAATAAACCCTGAAAAACCTTTTGTAACAACATATTATCATGGAAACATTCAGAAACTTCTTGAGAGTCATGAGAACCCAATACTTCTACAGCAACATCTTCATTAGTAAGCTGATCTGAAAAGGAATAAGTATGATCTCCCATTTCTTCGTTTTGAGAAATATCTTCAATCGGATGCTATTCTTTTTGCACATGACTATCACATGCTTTAATATCAATGGATGTGTTCTGAAAATCTTGCTTAATCAATTTCTGATTTTGAATGCATGGACTAAAGGACACATCCGTGTGATTGAGCAATTGTTGATCATGATCAACTTTTTCAATTTCAAACTCCTCTTCTCTCTGTTCTTCATATGTATTAAAAAACCTTTCCTGAATTTGATTGCTAAGACAATATGCTGATCTATATTTCTCACAACAATCTTCAAGAAGTAACTCATGTGAAAAATACCTTTTACAGTGCTCATGGAATACTGTGTGGAAATCCTTCAAGGATGAAATGTTGGAAGGAGGCAATGAGAAATACCATTCACGTGCATCACCATCCAATGAATACATGAACATTTTCATACGAACATCCTCTTGTTGTAGATCTAGCAAATTCATGCATTCATGAAACTTAATGAGGTGATCTGCAGGATTATCTTCTTTCCTTTATCAGAAGATAGGAAGAAAATCTCCCCATTCTGTCATATTCGATACTGGATGTGGGAAAATAGGAACTGCTGAAAAATTAAAAGGCGCAAACCTCCGAGCCAGAATGGCTTCCATGGTCTTCAGCATCTTGAACCTTGACATCTCTCCCCAGTGGAGTCACCAATATATTTGTTTGTAATGAAGCTGGAGTCGCCAGGTATAAAATTGCAGTCAAGCTAATATCCTTCTCTTGTCTACCATCAAGAGCTGGATTTCATCATTGTTGTTCTTCCCAGGGTAGATACCTCCGTTCCTATGTCCCCGGCAATGGAGCCAGAAGATGTTATCACTAAAGTTGAATCTTGACTGCAAGAGAGCCAAGCTTAGAGAAATCTTAATGATGTGTAAAGAATACCTGGGAATGAAAGTTTATAAACAAACAGAGATTTAAGATATCAAGCAAGGAATGTATCAGCAGAGAATGGATATTAATAAGACATAGCTATGAGCATAACTTTGTGAAAAACATGAATCAGGTTTTGCATCAAGTATTAAAGATAATTGCATACTAATCAAGAGAATCTTGCAATGGATTAATAAGACCACACAGAGGACAGAATAATGACAATACATAATTCAATTACTAAGCAAAATAGGCTCATATGATCACAATCATTTCAAAATAGCTATGGATAATAAGAAAAACAGAGTGTATGTGCATACACGCCTCGGCCTCAGCCCTCGGCTGGAAATCTCCTCCTTCTCCCCTTTACAATTTTTAATCTATCTATTTATAATATTACATTACCAAATTCAAGGATCAATGATCCTCTCTAAAAGATGATCAGTTGCAAATTAAAGATCATCATTACGAGCTTTCAGATGTTTGACTGCCATATAATGTACTAATTTGGAAATAAACCTCTGCTGCTTGAACAAGAATCTAGAATCTCTTCTTGATTGACCACGATACATCTGGAGTTGTTAGTTTGATAGTTTATTCTATGCTAGAAATACTCAAATTGAGCTTTCAATTGCTGATCTTTTTCCCAGAATCTGGAACTGCTCAAATATTTTGCCTAGAAATGCCCTGTCACTTGTCGAAAAATGAAAATCTGTAGTTTGAAGAGGTAGATATGTTGCTTGCTGTGTTATCCTGAAAACAATTGATCATCCTTTAGATGTGGAACAAAATTTTAATTAAATGATTAATACTCTACTAATTTATAAACCTCCAGCACCTGTGACCCAAAATCTGGAACTAGTAAAGCTATTTGATAACTCAACTACCAACTATTAATACCAGGTGTCCTGGAAATTTGGAAGTCATCATTTTACAAAATCTTCGATTGCCATATGATGTGTTGGCTTGGACAAAAATCTAGAACCGCTTCTCGTATACTTTGCCACTTATCATGGGTTCTCAAAATCCTATAGCTTCCTTCAATCCTTTAAACATTGAAGTAGTTTACCGAAATTTGTCATTCGTATGTTTTAAATGCCAACAAATTAACCAAGTATTTGGTATGAATGCAATATTTTGGACAATATGATCATGCTCTGTTCTTGAATCCCAATACCCTTCACCGTGATTAGCACGTTGTTCTGGCTGAGCCTTGCTTCAATCCTCTACCTTGAAAACTGGTGTTTCTCTAAACTGGTCCATTCCACTATTTCCCTACACAGAGATATCTGAAGCTATGATGTTCCCGAGATCTTTCCAAATTTGTGTTCTTTATCTGTATAAACCAATGCTTTCGCATTGCTTCAACATCTATGTTTTGGAGTAAATAAACAAACAAAATTTGTTCATTTTTCAGTCAACAGTATCAATATTTAGTGCATTTAAAACCTTCCTGCCTTAACCTTTATATGCTCTGGTGGTTGGGAACCTTTTTATTTATTTTAATGCATGGGATTTGTCCCACACACATAAAAAAAAAAATACTTCACTTTATAGTCCTGAGTTTCCAACGATGTTGTTAACGTGTAGTGCACAAGCCCTCGGGCTCTCCTATGTTGGTCTTACAAGCTTGGCTTTGACACTTGAAGATGAAGCTTACTGATTAATGGGGTCACCTTTTTATTTAAAACAATAAGCATTTGAGCTAAAGTTAGGTGAGGAAACACTTAATAAGCATAAGATATAACTCATTTTTAAGCTTCATCTAACCTTTATGGTAAAGGTAAGGGATAAAATGAAAAGATATTTTCAAATTATATTGTTTTTTTTTAATTTTCATAAAAATTATTATTTAAATAGAAGGTAAAAGAAAATCTTTTATAAAAATAATATTAATTATTAAAATTCAAATGTTAAAATTGTTAAGGAAGAATAAAGACATAGGAGAACCGAAAAAGTGATTTTTTACAATGATAAGGCTTATTTGATCAAGTTTTGGTGACAAGGAACTAGACAAGTTAGCACAAAAGATTAAGGGCTTTAAGAAGGTGTCATTGAACACTTTGGTAGTGAAAATTGAGATGCTGCCAGAATCCAAAATTTTGTGGAATATATCTGGTACCAACAGGTGCAATTATTTCCTCTATCAAAGATTATGATGTTCAGCTGTCCACGTAGATGCTAAATGGAAAGGTGGTGCATAAGTGCTGCAAAGATGAGTGTCCATTTGGTGTATTTTTTCTATGGAAATATGTACCCAAGACATTATAATGAATTGGGTAAGATATTTTATGCAGGAGTCTATTAAGGATCTCATGGAGACACAAAACTTTGGGAATGAATTTCATTTTAGTTGGGTCTTTCTTATCAACGTAATGATTGTATGGAAGTCACCAAAATGGCCATAGTTTGACACAAAGCTGGCTGGGGAATTTCTAGCGTTGAGATTCAATATGTGGAATACTACCAACAACAAGGATAAGCATAACTCCATGTGTATTTCATTCCAAAACAGGTACACAAAAATGATTTAGGTCACCGCTAAATCAAACATGATTACCTCTTACTTGATAGAAAAGTATCATCATGTGGTATGTTTTGTTGTGGATGAGCATAATGTTTTCATCTCACCATGCATGAATCCCTACAACCATTTCTGTATCATGGAAGAAGACTTCAAAAACCATATGTAGAAATGACCACCAGAATACTACCTTCAGCCGAAATTTGCTATGGAAATGTTGTATAACCCAAAGGGGGAGAAGAGAAAAATAAGAGTGACCCGAAAGGAACTACAATGCATGGATCACCTAGATTACAAGAAATGAGTAAGAAGAAGGACCAATAAGGAACCTCAAAAAGTGTTGGACTCTACAAGAAGAAGCAACATTGTAAGCTCATCATGACATATGAGAATAAGGAGGAAGAAGAGAAAGAGGAAAACATGGATCAAGAGATGTGGGAACACTAATATCTACATCAGGAACATGTGCCTATAGGTGATAGGTCACCTGATCACACCCCATATTTCAAGGGGTAGATGGAGTAGTTGCAACCTGGTGAGAATAAAGGGGAGGAAAAACAAGAGTTAGTACACCAAAAAGTAAAAGTATAATTTAAGTAAACTTAGATTCATAGGAGGTAATGCACTCGGATTTAGATAAACATCTCGTCAAGCTTAAAAGTACATTGTGGTTGGCCAACCCAAGCCTAGGAAGATCTGATATGGAAGTTTAATAGATTGAATGAAAATTGGTCCTTAACACTCAGCAACAGGGAAGGCCTGGTGCAATACAGAGGGTGTTGAACATCGAACCTCGGGTTGTTAAAGTCGAGAAAGCACAATACTTCACATCTATAACACCAACTTGTATTAGGTTTGAGGTCAACTTGATGCAAGCTCCATTTCAACAACTATGATATTATATGTTTTCTCTGAGAGAGGAAATGGGCGCCCACCAACTTGACTTGTGTCAAGAATATAGTGGGTTACAGTAGACACATGCAGCAGAAGTTGCCACATACACATCCCTAGCAATGATAATAGAAAACTTGTATCTTACTCTGTGAGAAGAAGCACAAAATACAACAGTTGTGTCCAGATCAACTGAGGAGTAGTGCACATATGTTAAGACACTTGACACAGGACTGTATGCCTAGAATGCAAGTTTGAAAGAACATTTGAATGCTAGGATGACTCTAGAAGACACAAAGCTAAAACATAATATTGTCCAGGATAAAGAAACATCCCAATGAGCTAAGGACTAGGTCCAAGGCATGACAAAGTTGGTTAACACCATCTTCAATTTATGTACTTACTTGTAGAAGCCACTAGAGGTCACTCAGAAGGAGGATCAGATCAAAATGCAGGAATAATAGGTAAAGACAAAAAAGCAATCCATCCAAAGTCTACTTGTGTCTGAGAACATTGAAACGATGAAAGAAATATCAGCTCTAACAAAACATATAGCTACCATTCACGCCAAGCAATAACATATCATTGTGCGGATTATGGATGTCTAGGAGAAGCTAACACACAATATCAAAAATTCACTAAGGCACATGAAAAGTTGCATAAGGCTATCGAGATGGGAGAGTCTTTGTGCCCGCAACCACAATCTACAACGTTGGAGCAAATTGCCAAGTTTAACACTAATTTTTAAGAATTGATAGAGGAAATAGTACAACTCGAGGTGTAGGTGTTTGACTTCACTACCTTATGTCAAATAGGAGATATTTAAGGATTAATGAGTGGCTCACAATGAGTCACATATTAATGTTAGGGGCATGTTGGTGCCTAAATTTTGATCAGTAGCAACGCACCGAGCCAGACATTTACAATGCAGTTACGTGCCAACATAAATCCCTTACACAAAGCATCGAGATCATTTAAAACTACATGTCAACAACATTTATTGCAATTTTGGTTATGTACCTATTGTGTAACAAGAAGTTGCTCTGCAAGAGAATTTGATATATGAGAAATATTAAGTTGTTGAGTTGAGGCTTTGTAGTCTTGAATGGTGATAGCCAATTTTTTCAAATAATATAGAAAAGATGTTGTAAGATGTGTTATCTCTACACTGTTGTTATGTGTGGACTAGTGAAAAATGCTAGTAGTTAGATGAATGAATGTTAGGAATACAATGGTGTTAATGTTTAAGTTGGGCAAATAAGCGTCAATATGTTGAGTTTCAAGAAACCATTCCTTCTTGCATAGCCACGATTCAGCTTTCTATGTAATTTCCTGTGAGCATCTTGGGTGAGACCTTACTATGTTCGTAGAGTATTAAAAATGATGATGCCTATGGGTTTTTTGTTGGTCGTATAAGTCGAACCACGGTTTTGACATATTGTAGCCAACTAACTTGATGATTGTGACTTAACAACTAGTGTTATCATGAATGGAAAAATGACGGGTGTCCACTGGATAATTTACATATGGATGAGTGTCGTATTACTGGATAAATATGCACTAGTATGGTGAACTGGAAACTTTTCTCATGACTCAATTGTTGACTTGGTTTTTCTTAGTTTCTATCATTTAATACTAAAACTAATAGAATCCTAAAATTGATGTTGACACTTGATATTTTCTTCTAGTCGTATGGTAGTTGGAATGGAATTAGATCTATGACATCATGACTAAAAATGAAACTACATATTGTAATGAAAATTGAAAAGATTTCTCTTTTTTCTTTTTTGGTTTGTTTTTGTTTTTTTCACTGTCATCTAACTTACACATGTTCTTGCACCTATGGGCCATAGTAGGGATTCATGCAACTTCCATTGGCAAGGCCCTTCATAGGTTGTCCTACCAAGGTGGATAACTCTGTTGCACCTGCTTTGGTGATGAACATGATCCTAAATGGACCTAACCATCTCATTTTAAGCTTCATTGGGTTATTCAAAAACTTATTGTCATACATCAACACCAGTGCGTTAGGTTCTAGGGTCTTTCTCTTGATATTCCTCTCATGCCAGGATTTTTGTTGTTGCTTCTCAATGACTTGGTTGAACCCTACAGTGAAACAATATTCTTCTAATTCCAGTAGCTCCTCCAATCTATGCACAAGTAATTCATCATCTGTCATTTTTCAATCAAAAGGTATGCATACTCTAGGGACAAAAAAATGCAATGACATCACAACTTCCTTCACATAAACCAATTAGAATGGGGTCTGCTTCATGATCCTCTTACACATAATTCTATATGCCAATAATACTATTGGAATGTGTTGATCCCAATCGTCACACTGTACATTGTGTACCTTTCTAAGAACCTTCTCCAAAATATTGTTAAGTGCTTCCACCATACTATTAGCTTGAGTATGATTCGGGGTACTTTTCTGGTGGTGTATCACAGACTCCTCTATGAGCACATAGATAATATAATTCAGAAAATGGGTTCCTTGATCACTCATCATTGCCTTTGGGAACCCAAACCTGGTCATAATATGCTCAAATATGAAGTTTGTTGTTGTCTCTAAGGTACTGTCCTTCAATGGTGATGATATATTATGTGCAGGTTCTGCATGCTCATGGGTTGATTGGAACCATAAAATCAATAACACATTTCTCAAATGGGTTATAAGCATAGTGATAGGGAAGAGAGACATCTCATACCTGCATGATGGATTTCCCACTCACTAGAAAACATCACACTTTTTGCACCACATCTTAGCTTCTTGAAATAGTGAAGGCCATCATTGTCTTGTGTGCAACACCTTATACATAGTAGCCTTCACTAGATAGTGTCATCCCACAATGCCTTCATGTGCCTTTCACAAGAGAAGAATTCGTTCATGTTCTAAGACACACCCATGGAGTATACCATCAACTCCCAACTTGTAAAGTTGTCTTGCAATAAACTGGAAATCTACACTATAGGTTACCAACTGTTTGCATTGTGCAACTGTGTAATCCTTTGGTGCATTCCCAAAAGCAAAAAATGTTGCTACCTCATTAAAGTGATTTATTACAACCTCAATGTGAAACAATTGTGCATCCAGGAGGCCATCACCTAGATTTCCTCCTTCCTCGCCAAATTCAATTCTCGATAGATGATATGGACCAACATTGTGCTTGATTGGTTTGAAAACAACTTCAAGTTCAAATTCTTGAAACAAGTGTATCCATTGACAAATTATCCCCCCAACACTGTCTTATTGAATAAGTACCTCAAATTAGAATGGTCAGTGAAAAGGTTGAAGGAACTCCCTAACAAGTAGTGTTTGTATTTTGCAAATCATGCACCATCACTAAGCCTTCACTCGCGGCAGTGGTGTAATTATTTTCATATGTAGATAGATTTCTATTGGTGAGGGAAATCGGGATATTAATGTCTCCTTCCCCTGGCTAGGATTGCACTGGTCCCAATGTAATGGATGATGCATCCACTATTATCACCAAAACATTTCCACCTTAAATGTGACCTAGCCTCATCAAACCTATACATCATTAACCACTTTTCATTTCCACCACATCTACCTGCATTGATACAAAATACCTAAGTCAACCATAAAAGGCAATTTTAAATATTATTTGGATCATTAAATCCAAAAATTACGAGTCCTATTGCCTAAAATGACATTTTGGATATTTCCTTTTCACAAAAAAGAAACTTGGAACTTACCCAAAAGCATGGATAAGGATCCCAAAGATCATGGAGAAGAAAAAGAAACTTCAAAAAATCAAAAAACTAAAAATGGAAAAATTTCCAATTGATACTTATCCCTCCTTACTACCTACAGTGCCTATAAATTGACCATGAACGTCCCCCATTACACGCAACTTCTCCACTCATCGCCCATGCCGTTACTCTGCTAAAATATCCCTCTAAGATCTGAAAATCCCTTGGGGATTCCCATTTCATTAGAGACCTGCACCCCGTGACATGTGGTTGGAGAATAATGGGTTATTAGGAGACTAGGCTCACTCTTCTTCAGAAATATGCAGGGGCTCTCGTCACTGCTACTCTAAGGTAACCATTGGTCATTGTATAGCTCATTTCTTTTAATGAAAAGAAAAGCATTATTTTTTTTCTTTTAAATATGTATGTCAAAGAATGAACTCAATGTTATTCTAGATTTGATCATGTACTTTTAATTCCAGTTATATGCATGCTTAGAATAGTTCTTGTTTATTTATGTTAGTATTTAAGTTTTTCTTGTTTGAATCGCTACTAAGTTTTTCACAAACCTTAGTAGGTACCTTTTGGAACATACTGGTTTCCAAAAAACAATAACATCCACATGCACATACATGCACGTCCAATCTATAAAGATGAAAATATATGTGGGAACCAAATTATCCTTCAGTGTGTCTTGGGATTATTGACACACCAACATCCATTCATACTTAACTTCTTTTCTCAATAGCTCCTCCAATGGCATTGTGATACTAGCATAGTTCCTTATGGTTTTTTTGTAATATCCAGTATGTCCTAGTGTTTTGCACAAGCCTTTTACATGTGTTGGGGATGGAATAATGACCATGACTACAAGTTTTGATGGGTCGACAAGTAGACCTTCCTTGTAGACAACATGACCTAATAGTATTCCAAATGGGGTGCAAAAAATGCACTTCTTTGGGTTCAGAGATATCTGCATCTTTCTGCAATGATCTAGCATGAGTCTTAATAACTGTAGGAGATCCTTCAATAGACTAAACATTTTCCACTCGTCTACATATACTTCCAAGAATTTATGCATGAAATATTTGAATGCAACCACCGTTATCCTAGAAAACACCGCTAGCACATTCTTTAGCCCAAACTACATGAAATTTTAGGAAAAATATCCCCATTCAGACACAAAAGTAGTCTTCACATGATCCTCTTCTGCTATACATACCTGGTGGTATCGAGAGAATCCATCAGTGAATGAACATGCTTCTCAACCCCCTACATTCTCTAAAACCTCATATGTGAAAGGTGTAGGGAAAGGATCATGTATACATGTTGCATTCAAGTTGCACAAATCTACACCTATGCATATTTCTCATATCTTCTTGTCTTGGACCACCATTTGAATGACCCATTTTGATTCCTCAACTAGGAATATTATTCTTGCATCCAAAATGTGGTCCAATTCCTTGCACACTTTTTCCTTGTACCAATGGTTTAGTTTACAAGGTCTTCTATATACTAGTTTCACCCCCTCTTTTAGCTAAATCTTCTTTAAGAACTCTTGCAATCCCTTTCATCTCTGAGAACTTGTAAAGAAACATATTTTCATATTCCTTCAGCAATTTGACTATCTAGATGACTATCCCCTGATCCCACTAATCTCCTATTATAGCCATATGGGGCTTGTCCTTGGTACTAATGTTATGCTTCTTTGTCTTGAGAAATTCTCTAAACTCTAGTGCAATAATAATGGATGGCTCATCTTGCACCACACTTTCTCCCACGGTCTCAATGATTTGAACATTGTGTGGATCATCTTCTTCATTAGTCTCCTTAATATGGAATTTTCACAAATAGATAGTTTTTTCAGTTGTTCCAAGTCCCAGTGGTAAGATAATACAGTCTTCTATGACACATCTTGTCACAGTCTTTCCCCAAAGATAAATTGCTTCATACGATGCAAAAATTCGGACAAGTTAGAGTCTCTAGTACTAAACCAAAATGTGGTAGTAAATTCATTTGACGCTTTCTCCTAATTCTTAGTATGCCTTCTCCTTTCCTACTGAATATACCAAATTTGTGGTATGACCTCCAACGTATGGTATAATAGGTGCACCCATTAACTGCACAATACACTCATTATCTCCCATTGTTGTTGACAGAACTCAAGGTGTTCTGTGGGGTCCTCAGTTATTTTGAATATGTTGAGAAGTTATGTAGCAAAGTGAAACCTCGCCATGATACACACCTTGACAACTTCCCAATTGTTTAGTTCTTCTCTTTGCGTCCTCCACCAATGCAAATTAGTTCCTTGAGTGACAACATCCATTTCTTCTGCCCGACGATTCTCTGGAACTCGATATTGCATTTGTTCAAGGAAAGTATCCAATTTTTCTATTCCATTAAACACTAGTGGATCATGTAGCTCCGACCCAATACAGTGTACATAATTTCTAATGTGTGTGCACCTCCTTGTTGATACTTCATAGATATAATTCTACCAAGAATCCATTGCATCTGGTGAATCAGTATCAAACAAGCATACATTACACCAATTGATCTCTCCATCCATAGTGTGATTTATATTATCCTCCTTCTTGGTATTAACATTGTATATATTCTTTATATCCACGTTGTTGATGTTATACTAAACTGGATTAATGTATCTCTCCCCTTCCATGGCATCCAACAGAGCTATTATGCACAATTATTCTAACTCAAAGGACATGTGTCTTTGTTTCAAGTTCAAAATAACATTATTCTTAAATTCCTAGTCAACTCCCAACAAGGTTGGTTTGGGATCCACATCTTCTAGGATCTTAATCACTTCAAATTATGTTGTTGTCTTTACACCATCAATGTTGACTTCCACATATTTCAGGATTATGATTGGGATTGACTTATATTGTTTATCTAATCTGAGTTGTATGGGAGGCTATACCAACTTTGTCTAACCCATCAACTCCTAGGACTTCTTAGGAAGAATGCTCACATCTACCCCCAAATCCAACATTACATGTTTCATCTCAAGTCCTCCCAGATCTAGAGACAACATGAACTCCTTTCTCGTTCTCCTCCTGTTTCCCACTCTATGCGTGTTACTTTTGGGAAGTGTCAAAGATGTATCAAAAAGAAGGAAGACAAACTAATTTTGTCCATACTATTCGAATCTTGGGCCTGAATATCCAATGTCTGTTTCGACATTCCACTCAGGAAAGTTGACAGTTCGAGATTGGAGAATAACATCTTTGGTAGACTTCATGGATTCTTTGACTAAAGAAAAATATAAGTTGGTTCAAATGGGTACCATCAAATCCATCAAGGATCAAGCCCTTGTTGCAGGTGTTTTGAATCAAGCAAAGGGAAAGAATAATCACAAGGATTCATAGCAGCAAGAGAAGAAGAAGTCGGAGAAGCCCAATTTTTCTGATGGGGGTTCAAATCCTAGCAAGGACAAAGGAAATAAGAAGGAGAAGACCAAATGCACTTACTGTCACAAATGTTAGCATCCAGAGATTGCATGAAGAATACCATTGACATTATGGCTCGACTCCTTGAGAAGAAGAACATTCCCCTTCCAAATGGCATAAGGAAGAAAGATGGAGGTTTCAATTATGAACACAAGGAGAGATTCCATGCATTGGTTGTTGGATATTGTGACTCTTCCTCCTTCATCATAGATTCAGGTGCCTCAAGGCACATGGATTCTACACAAGACTCCTTCTCATCCCTACATACATACAGTGGTCCATCCATCCTCATGGGTGATGACTCTGAGATCCCAGCCAAAGGGATTGGCAAGATCAATCTTGGCAATGGGTACTTCAATGATGTGTTGTTTGTGCCTGATCTTGCAGCAAATTTACTCTCTATCTATCAAATGGCACATATAGGTTCGACCAAGAGAGTGACATTCACTCAAGATGATGTGGAAATATCATAAATTTCTACAAGCAAAGTTGTTGCAGTGGGTATTGCATGGATTCTAATAATATAATTAAGTGTAGTATTCTAGGCGATTCTTTTGGATTGAAAAAAACACATAAATAGATCGGGAGGTGAATATTAAATATGAAACATACAATTTACTACTGAAAAATTGTAAATTTTGGCGAATATCATGCTAAAGGAAACATATTTAATGTAAATATAGGCGATATTAGAGACTAAAAATGACTTAATAACAAATTTATTTTTTGAAAAAAATCCCCAAAATAACCAATTGCCAAAATTTCGCCCCTAAAAATTACCCTGCATATCACGAGTTAAGAATGTACAAGTTTTCACACTTTCTTCCTTACTCCTCAGGAAATGTGCTCCCATCACATGCCAATGATATCAGCAAGCTATGGAATGACAAGTTTGGACAGCTCAACTACAGATATATTCAATCTTTGAGCAAATAAAACATAGTTGAAGGACTTCCAAGCATCAAGTTTTCTACAGGCACATGCAAGGGATGCATTGTTGGGAAGCATGCAGAGCGCAAGTATGATGAGGGGAAGGAAAGAAGGGATGTCCAAGTGCTTGAATTGATCCATTCAGGTCTTATAGGACCTCTTCCCAAACCCTCCTATGGAAACTAAAGGTATTCCTTAACATTCATATATTATTTCTCAACATATTGTTGGATGTTTTTCCTCAAGTTGAAATATGAACTGTATGAGATCTTCAAGGCTTTCAAAGCTTTTGTTGAGAACTTCAGTGAAAAGAAGATAAAGGTCTTAAGGACTGATAATGGAAAGTGATATGTCAATAAGAACCTACAATAGATATGTGAATATAATGGTATTCAAATTCAACATTCAATGCCTTACACACCACATCAAAATGGTGTGACAAAGCGCAAGAATAGAGCATTGAAGGAGATGGCCACATACATGTTGGAAGCTAAGTATTTGAATCCTAAGCTATGGGATGAGGCCATAAATTGTGCTGCATATGTTCATAACAGATTTCCACACAAATATTTGGAATGGAAAAGTCCACTTGAGGCTTGGAGAGGTCACAAGCCAAATGTTTCTCATTTCTGGGTTTTTGGCTCATAGGCTTGGGCTATAATTCCTTCCGAAAAGAGAAAATCCTTGCAACCTCAATGCAAGGATTCCACAATGGTTGGATATGCTGAATATTAAAATGGATACAATCTCTTTGATCCCTCCTCTAAAAAAAATATTCATTGAGAGAAGTGTACAGTTTGAAGAAGAGCCCATGCAAGAGGTCCAACTAGTAGAGGGGGATTGCTCACACCCTCCACTTAATGATGATGTAAGTGATGTTTATCTTTCTGATTTTTATGTTTCTGATATGGAATATGAAAATGATGACATTAATTCATATCATGACTCTCCCATAAGGCCAAAATGGGATGAGAAAACCATACAAGCAGTTGGTGATCTTGCAGGAGATCCACTAGACTTTAGGAACACTATATCTCAGTTTCACGATGCTTTCTCCACTTGTGATTTGAATATTCCAAAGAGGTGTTTTATGATGGTTGGACCTGATCCACAGTCATATGAAGAAGCAACACATGACCCAATATGGCAAATAACCATGCAAGAAGATCTCAAGTCTTTGCAAGACAATGAAACTTGGGAGTTGGTTCCTCTACCTTCCAAGAGGAAACTAGTGAAATGTAAGTGGTTTTATAGGACCAATATGGATGATGATGGTTCAGGTGTGAATTATAAGGACAAAATGGTTGACAAATTATACTCTCAAGTCCATGTAGTGGACTATATAGAGACATTTGCACAGGTTGCAAAGATGGACTCAATCAGGCTAGTTTTGGCCATTGTTGCATCTAAGCGATGGGAGGTGCACCATATGGATGTGAATAGTGATTTTATTCATGTTGAAATTCATGAAGAGAAAAATATGCAGAATCCTAAATATTTCATTCATGATCATTCACTTTTTTACATGTTGAAGAAGTCTCTTTATGGCCTCAAGCAAGCCCCCGGGGCTTGGTATGCCAAAATGGACAACTTTCATTTCTCACAAGGCTTTGAAACATGAAAATGTGATCATAATGTGTATTTGCGGCATTTATATGACTCTATTCAGATCATAGTATTGTATTTTGGTGATATTTTGATCACTATAAGTTGCATTTCTGATATAGGTTCAATTAAGTCTTCATTGCCCAATGCATTTTCTATGACTGACCTAGGATTGTTGAAACAATTTCTTGGTTTAGATATTGAGAAATCTTATGCATGTACCAAGGTCATCCAATAAAAGTATGATTCACACCTATTATTAAATTTCAAAATTGTTTAATGTAAAGCAGCTAAGTGTCCCTTTCTTTGAGGAGTAAAACTAGGTGATTTTGGTTCATCTCCATTGGCGGTCAGCTCGTTGTATAGACAACTAGTTGGGAGAGTTTTGTATCTCACACACTCTTGAACTGATTTGTATTATGCAGTAGGTGTTGTTAAAATATATATGTAGGAGCCTCATGATATCCATTGGAATGTTTCCAAAAGTATCTTTCATTATGTGCAAGGAACCAAACACTTCGGGATACACTATGTTGCTAGTTCTCCACTGAAACTAGTTGGATTTACTTATTTGGATTGGGATAGAGATTCCAATGACAGGAAGTACACTTCAGGTTATGATTCATGCTTTCACATGATCCCGTATTCTGGTCAAGTAAGAAGCAACACACTATTTCCCTTTCATCAATTCAGGTCGATTATAGAGTAGTGAATGCAGCTACGCAATGTCTGTGGTTGCAAGGCATTCTTGGAGAACTTAGTTTTGAATTTGATTCACCCACTGTCATTTGATGTGACAATAAAAGTGCAATAAATATGTCCACATATCCAATACAGAGATAGAGGACCAAGCACATTGAGATTCACATGCATTACATCAAGAGCTTGGTGCATGAACAAGTGATACCATTGCAGTATTTCCCATCTGCAGAGAAAACTGCTAACATCTTCGCCAAAACTTTCACAGAGAATACATTCACCTATATTATATCACTCCTTGGAGTGTGTGACACATGGTGATGATTGATATTCACTTTCATATTTTTATCCATGTCCATTTTAGAGGGGAGGTTTTATTCCCATGTGGTTTTCCTTCTTACCTTGGTTATAAGCACAAATAATTTTTTGTAAGAGATGACTTGAGCCTCAGCTGCCAAGGACACCTATTACCATAGTCAGATACCACCTAGGACCATAGTAGCATTCGTCTTCACTTATGTTGCACAGTCCAAACATTGGTTATGGTGACTCCTTAAGGTTATTGGAGGTTTTAGACCATTAGTTGCACCCAACACCCACATTTTGTTCAACCAGCAGAATGAGCACACTCATTAGTGACCTTTTGGTACCTTGGGGCACTTCCACTACTTAAATCATGGACCTGGTTTGACCAGAGGCTCCCATGCATTTGTTTTTAATACTTTGGATATTTTGGACCATTTATGACTGCCTAGAGCCACTCCCACTCACCCATGCACTCTGGCATTCCTACTTGACACTTTTTTATGACCAATCATACTTCTCCAATGTTCACATAGCCATTTGTGACCGTTTGAGATGGTTTTGGAGCTTATTGGTCCACCTAGTTGGGTTTGAGGTCCAATCTAAGCCTGTTACATGTATGCCACCAATTTTACTCTAAATGCTAATAATATTATCCTATTGTAATATAATCATGTTACATACATATTTACATGTTTTACTGTAATAGAAAACTCAGTTATTGTCACCATATCTATGTGTTAATTTTTCTCGTTTACATTGCTTTCTTCATGTATTGTAAAATTATTTTGTTGTGAGGATTCTCTTAGATTCTAGATCTTGTTGTGAATCAGAATTTCACATAGCATCTAGGTATAAATATAGTGGTAAAAATGAAATCTACCATAACCTTGTTCTGTCATTAACTTATCAAATTTCAAATACCATTGTCTTGGAGCTTGTTTCAGGCCATACAAGCTCTTTTTCAACCTACAAACCAAATTATCCTTCCCTTTGACCTCATACCCATGTGGATACTTCATATAAATATATTCCTCTAGATCCCCATGGATAAATGTTGTTTTTAAATCTAACTTTTCAAGATGAAAATATTCTACCACCACTAGACTTAAAATAGTCCTAATTGAAGTCATCTTAACAACAGGAAAAAACATTTCATCAAAATTTATATCCTTCTTTCGTGGAAACCCCTTTACAACAAGTCTCTCCTTGTATCGCTAATTGCCACCATCTTCTTCCTTCAACCTGTAAGCCCATTTATTTTGCAATGCTCTTTTACCTACAGGCAACTCAACCAGATCCCAAGTCTAGTTTCTTACTAATGACTCCATCTATTAATTCATTCCTTAATCCCACTTGTTTCTAGTTTCTTCATGCATTACTTCTTCATAACATTCTAATTCACCAGAAGTAGTCATCAATAAATAATACAGTGAAGGAGAGAATATTTCATGGGGTCTACTTAACCTGGTAGATCTTAGCACTCTTGCGGGAGTTTGAGGTACTTGTTCTTGTGCTTGATTTTTTTGTACCTTTGGAACTTCATTTTCTTTGATTTCATCAAGTACTGCGTACTATGTGTTTTCCTTTTCCTCTTTCTTTCCCTACAACGGATCTTTGTACATAACCTTTTCATTGAATACTACATCTCTACTCCTAATGATTTTATTATTTCATAATCCCATAAGCGATAACCAAAATCATCAACCCCGTATCCATTAACAGTGCACTTCTTGGATTTAGCCTCAAGCTTTGTTCTATTTTCTTTGTCAATATGGATAAATTCTTCACAACCAAAATTTATCAAAAATTAGTAGTTTACATTTTGACCTGTCCATGCCTCCTCTGGAATCCCACCACCTAAAGTTCTTGAAGGCCCTATTTTTATTAAATAAATCACAGTATCTACAACATCAGCCCAAAACTGTAATGGAAACCCTTCATGCAATCTCACACACCTTCCACGCTCCATTACCTTCCTATTCATCCTTTTTGACATGCCATTTTCTTGTGGTGTTCCTGGGACTTTCTTCTATCTACAAATCCCATGGTATGAACAGCAACTATCAAACTCCTTGTTGTAGTATTCACCTCCATTATCATATCTAAGACATTTCCACATTTTCCCTATCTCATTCTCAACTAAATATTTCCACTTCTTAAAAGTAGAAAATACATCATATTTATGTCTAATGCAATATACCCAAGTTTTTCTAGTTGTGTCATCAACAAACGATAACATAATAATGAAATCCACCAAGAGATTGTACCTAAGTCAATCCCCATACATTTGTATGCACAAGCTCTAACTTTTCACTCTTCTTTTGTTTCCCAACCCTGAGAAATCTAACTCCCTGATGTTTTCCACAAACATAGTTCTCACGGAATTCCAAACTTACCTGCTTAATATCTAGAAGGAATTTCCTTGAGTGGAAAATCTGCATCCCTTTCTCACTCATGTGGCCAAGCCTATGATGTTACAATGCTATACATGTTTCTATGGAAGCTACAGAGATAGAATAATCAGTATTATGAGGACATAAATACAACGTACCTATCATATCTCCTTTTGCAATTACCAGTTCTCCTGTAGCGATCTTCCACCACATTTTTCCAAACATAGACAAACAACCACTATCTCCCAATTACCCTGTTGAGATCATATTTATTTTCATAGTAGGAATATGCCTTACATCTTTTAGCAACGATTCATTTCCATTTTTTAACTTTATATGTACCTTACCCATTCCAACAATTTTACATGGTTCATCATCCCCAAATAAAACATGTCCAAAATCACCTGGAACATAATCATGAAATAATTTCATATGAGGTGTAGCATGACATGAATCCCCCGAATGTACTACCCAGTAATCACTAGTATAATCTAATGCAAGAATCAAAGCATCTTGTAACACATCACCTGCTATATTAGCTTTCTGAGTAATCTATTGTTTCCCGTATCCTTTTGTCTTTGGAGCTCTGCAGTATTTCTTCAAATGTCCTCTCTTAGCATAGTTCCAACACTCTATCTTTCCAAGTCTTGACTTGGATCTTCCCTTTCTATATTTGTTGCGATAACCTAGACTCTTTCCTTTCTCCCTTTTTATTCCCCTGCTCTTCATGGTCAACGCATTTCCTGGTGTCTCACCTATGCTTTTTCTTTGTATTTCCTCACTAAGATTAACACCAGCAACATCATGAAATTTAAGAGTGTTTGAACCAGAGACAGAGTTAATTACAACCATGACCAAGCCATTCCATCTTTCTAGCAATGAACATAAGATTAAAAGATCCCTAACCTCGTTATCAAATTTCACTCCTATAGAACTTAGCTGATTAGTAACTATATTAAATTCATTTAAATGGTCGACAACATATCCACCTTCTGATATCTTCATATTAAATAAACACTTCATTAGAAATACCTTGTTGGAATCTGAGGGTTTTTCATAGAGCTTAGTCAATGCACCCATCAAAACCTTCGTTGTCTTTTCTTTTGAAATATTGAAAGCCACTGACGAAGCCAAGCAGAGTCTATTGTTCCCAGTTCCTTTCTGTCAAGAACCGCCCATTCTTCGTCCCTCATAGTCGTTGGTTGTTTTGTTTTTCCACCCAATGGTAGGAAAATATCACAACAAAATTCGAACCCCAAATCCAACGAACAAATCTGACGCAATCCGACGAACTTGACTGTTTTGTCAGATTTCACCTTCAAAATTACGAAATTTGATCAAAGATTTTTTATTTGATACATGGCATTGGCGGTTATTCGATCGTCGTAGATTATTCGACAACTATCATCGATTATCCGATGAATTCTGTCGATTATCCGAATTATACATGGTAACGGTAACTAGGGTAATATAGTCAGATATCTGACGAATTTTAAATTTTAAAAGTTATAAATTATGGTAACATTCTGACATGTTTGCTATACAAGCGACAATATGCGGAAATTATATTCTTTGCACGGACTGGTTTTCGTAAAAGAATACACAATTATTTCAATTCCTTTTGTGATTAATAATAGTGGAGCGTGGAGATTGATTTTTGAAGATCGATAATATTCATTCAAGCTCTTTATGAGAAAACGTCAAATAGCAATATTCCTGATCCAGATGAACAAAATCGACAATTGCTTTCTAGATTGTGGGAGGGACTGAAAATAAAAGGTGATGGAATAAAGATCACAACAACCAGAAAACATTGTAGGGAACATGGACACGTTGAGGGGGGACATGAATATCGTCCATTTGTAAGTTTTGCATTATATATGTTTTTATATTGATTGCTTTTGTAAATATATGTATTATTTTAATATTTTTTATATTAACTAATATATATTGACAGTTTCATGTAATTATAAAGGAAAGACATCCTACAGCATATTGTCCGGAGGATGTGCTTTCATAACAAGTACCAAAGTAACATGGAGATATGAAAAATGGAGAACAAGTTAATGATCATATTGAAGAATATGATCATACTGATAACATAGGTGAAGATGATGGTACAAATACATTGATCCACGATGCATTTAATGTTAAAATGGATGATGATGATCATGATCATGAAAATGATGACTTTGATGGTGTTCATGATTTACCTCTTATTAAGAAGGCATACAAACCCCTTTATGAGGACTCCAACACAAATCTTCTCTCTGCTATATTGTTGATAATGAACTTCAAGGTTATGAATGTCCTTTTAAACACATCAGTAACACGGATGTTAAGGTATGAATAGATTCCATAACATATATATGATCACGCTAAAGGTTATCAGTGTTCGTCAAATAAAATTATTGTTAATTCATAAGTCAAATTAATATGGATGAAATGTGTTTCATTAATATTGTTTATATATTTATATATTAACTAGATTTTTATTTAATTTGTTGTAGCTTGACAGCTGAATTTTTGTTACCGCCGTCAAATATTTTACTTCGCACATTTCAAGATTTATCTTCCATCATGAAAGAAATTGGAATGCAGTATGAAGCAATTCATGCATGCCTCGATGGCCATGTTATATATTATAATGAACACGAATTTGAAATTGAATGTTTGGAATGTCATATCAATAGATATCGAACAGATCAAGAAACAACAAATGTATCTCGCAAGGTTCTTCATCATATTCCCATTATTCCACGTTTGCGACGATTGTTCAGGTGCAAAAACATAGCGCAATTTATGGATTACCATGCATGGAACAGAAGCCAAGATGACATCATTCAAATTCCTTCATATGGTTTTGCATTTAGAGATATGGAGGAAAAATGGCCTCATTTTAAAGAAGAACCTCGTAATCTTAGGATTTCTTTGGTAGCAAATGGTGTCAATCCATTTGAAGGATGAGATTTGTTTACTCAGTGTGGCCTATTTTTTTTTATCAACAAGAACAATATTCCTCCATGGTTTTCAATAAATAGGGGGCACATAATGTTGTCGGTGATTATTCCAGGTATGTATCTACAAAAAAAATTTAATGTAGTGGCATCTCATTTGTCGTATTTTGTTGCATAATGTCATATATATATATATGACATTACGTATATATATATATATATTCTCTTGTGCATGGTTTATATATCTAAATGGTTGTAATAATTATATATTTTATATGTTCAAATCAATTAGGTATGTACCAAGTTAAAGATATGAATGTATATATCGAACCTCTTATCGATGGGCTACTAAAGTTATGGAATGGCATCACTATGTATGACATATCTAGACCAATACGACAAAAGAAATTTCAATTCCATGCAATGCTTGTATGGACAATACATGATGCCCTAGGGTTAACCCATTTTTGCGGCTTGTAATTATAAGTTCTACTTTAATTGCATTTATTTTTATGAACTAGTTAATATATTGTGAACAAATGTTTTTTTTAAATAATCCATTCATTTTATATATAATTATAATTGACATAGATAATCCATATCTGTATTTAGGACTTCATACAAAGGGAAAACTTGCATGTCTAGTTTGTGGTCCTAAGATCAAATCTTGTCATTCCAAAAGTTTAGGAAAGGAGGTGTTTGATGAGTATAGGTACTTCCTCTCTAAGAATCATAAATATTGAACTACCGAAATACATTTGATCAATGGGAAGCAAGAGACTACATTAAAACAGCAGAGAATGACACCTCACGTATGGAAGTTGCAATATAATAGAAATCATCAAGGTACGTACGAATCATTGTATATGATTTGTTATGAAATTTTGTTTATTGTGTGTTGTTTACTGTAATTGACAAAGATTTATGTAATTTATTTTTAAACTATGATTCATGATGGTCGTCGTGATCATGAAGGAATGAAAAGTTATCCTAAAAAATTCAGTAGGTTTCCCTATTCCCTACTATGAGAACCTACGAATTGCTCATCTGTTTGATACAATGCATATCAGAAAGAATGTGGTTGAAACATTATGTCGAATATTGGATGGAAGGAGTGAGAAATAAAAAATTGTCAAATTTTGCAATGGCATTCAAGAAGCCAACCATGCAATGAAAGTTGTCATTCAATTTCATAGAAACAAAGACCAAATTAATATAAACTCACTTCCATGGATGTAAACAGAGCAACAAAGTAATGTTGTAAAATAAGTCATGCGAAAAATTAAATTTCCCACCGGATTTTGTGTGAACATGAAGAATATCATAACAAAGAAAGGTGATTTCACGGGGGTGAAAGCACATGATTGGCATATCTTCATGAAGGTAATTATTATAGTATGCATGTAATTATTGTTATATTAACGATATTCCAATGCATATTGTTGGTATTTTTTTGTCTACTTTTTGTTAAAAAAATGAAACGATTTGTATATTGTTACAGTATGTTCTACCTCTCTCTCTCTCTCGGACAACTTTGACAACAATGTCAAACAGGTTATATATAATCTTGGGATATACATGAGGTACGTAGCAATTTTTTTCATGCGCTTAGTGTTTGTTTAATTCATTGTAGAACTTATATTTGGTTTTTGTGAAATAACTCATGTTATGTAATATAATGTTTGTTTTTGTTAAATATCGTGATTGGTTTGCATCACTTGTAGATAGTTTTCATCTAAATAAATCCATAAAGAAGATAAAGTATTGGAGGAAATAAATTCCTCATCTCATGTGTGAAATGCAGAAGCATTTACCTTAGACATTTTTCAATGCATAAGAACACTACCTCATACACCAAGTTGAGTAGATTGAATTGTGTGGACCTGTACACTCAAGATCCATGTGGATGGTCGAAAGGCACTTGAAATTTTTGAAGGGTTTGGTTAGACAACGGGCACATACTAAGGGTTCTATGATGGAGGGATATATGGTATATCAAAACACGATGTATATTATTATCAAGAGGAAGCTGGGTTGGTGAAGAAGATATCGACTTATATTAGTGAATATCTTCCTAAATTAGCGTCAAAGCTCAGTTTAGGTCACATTTGTGATCCACACTCCAATAAAAATTTTGAACGGGGTACCCAAAGTGGAAAGGTAGATCGAGGGAGGTAAAAGGTAATTATTATCTAGTAGATATTAATTAATATAATACATTTGATTGTTGATTTTTAAGTATATATCATACATATTCTATTTTTAATATTCAATATGCATCAATTAAAAGTGTATACTTTGTTAAGTGAATATACATTTGTATTGATTTTTATTTTTATTTTTACCAAACAGTTGGTCGAGAGTGGGATGCACTTCATTTATACATCACAAACAATATTGACTGGATGAAGATATGGATTGAACGTTGTGAACAATTTGGTCATGGAATATCATGGGAAGGTGTGGCTTCATTAGTTAAAGCAACACATCGCAAAGGAGATGTTAATATTTAATATGCTAGAATAGATATCATTAGTGTTCATTTAAAATTCACATTGGTAGCATATGCAAAATCACTGATAGAAACACAATCACAAGATAGACATAGTATTTATCCTGGGAAACCCTCAAGGGGAAGAAAACCCAACAAAACTTCCTATGTATAAGATGTATAAGATATAACCCCAAAAGATGTATTCTCCTCCTTGATTTTATGTCTCTCTCTCTCTCCTATGCACTACACAAGTGAGTGTGTATGTGTTCAAATAAGAAGCACAACACTTCTATTTATACACCTTGAGCCAACTAACTTTTACCCTAAACAAGTCGGCCCCACTAAACTGTCTGGGCCGACTTCAACTAAGAAGACTCAAAAAAATATTTTATATTGTTCAATAGGGTACTAACGACCCGACTTACAATGGAGGATTTACCTCATGAATCTATGATGACCAATTACAATAGTGACACCCCGATGGATAAATAATAACATCTCCCTTGGGTTACATCAGTAAAATACATTTAGAATATCCTTTGAAGTTAGAATATTTCAACACTCCCCCTTAACGAGAAGGTTATTCTACTAACAACATCATCATAGACTATAGGAGAATAGAGAGACAATATCCTCAGCAGTATCAAGGTAATACATATCTACGTCATAGGAAGTTTTTAGAATCACTAACTGGAACAGTTACTCTTCAATGTCTTCATCACACAATCACTTGATCCTTTTGCAGCAACGCTTCGACCTTTCAGTCCTTTGTAGCAATACTTTGATCTTCTGATCCTTTGCAGCAGTACTTCGATCTTCTTGATCCTTTGCAGCAGCACTTCGATCCTTTCGATCCTTTACATCAGCACTTCGATATTCTCGATCCTTTGCAGTAGCACTTCGATCTTCTCAATCCTTTGCAGCATCACTTTGATCATTTCGATCCTTTACAACAACACTTCGATCCTTCTTGATCCTTTTCAGCCGCACTTCGATCTACTTGATCCTCTGTCATCGTACTTCGATCTACTTGATCCTTTGCCACCATGCTACTTGCAGTACACATGATCTCTTTGTAGGATGATCAATCCCTATCACTTTAGGACATAGTTCCAAGGATTATGTAATCCTCCATCAGCCTGGTCCATAATATTAACCAGTTGAATCATCTACAACTAAATTTAAATCTCGATCACACCTAGATGCAAGCCCTGTCATCTGTGAGGACTCATTGTAGATCATCCATACCAATGAGGTGAGGACCACTCCTAAGTGAGTGTTATACTATAGTATCTACACTTATGTGTAGGCATACTCTTCCATGAAAGAGTATTGTCTGCAAAGCATATCTCAACCGCATACAAAATGTCAGCCCTCATCGTAGAAAATCCTTACCACTGAGGTTACGACCACTCCCAAGTGAGTGTTATCCTACGAAGTCCATGAGGACTCATCATAGAGAATCCATACCACTAAGGTTAGGAATACTCCCAAGCGAGTGTTATTCTATGGTATCTACATATGAATGTAGGCATACTCTCCATACAAGAGTAATGTCTACAGAGAAGATCTTGACCGCATACAAATTCTAACCCTATCGTCCGTGAGAAATCATCGTAGAGCATCCTTACCAATGAGGTTAGGACCACTCCTAATGTTTTGTTATTCTACGGTATCCACAATTGAATGTGGGTACTCTCCATGTGAGAGTAACATCTGCAGGGGCATCCTTAGCTAGTAAGGACCACTCTCATGCATAGAGTGTTATCCCTGCCATCCTCAAGAGAGGATAATATCGTCCACAAGTGAATGTCGGACCTTTTCATCATCTTTAGGTGCACTTGGCCTATTTCATGTTGGAGAACCATTGTCATCTCGTCATCGATGTTAGTCTCATCATCACTCCCCCTTTCATGGGAGGATCCATCTTATCAACCTGGTCCCCCTTTGTCTGATGAGGGTTCATGTCTTCGACTTGTTCTTCCTTTCCAAGGAGAGTCCATATCTTCGACTTGTTCCTCCTTTTCGAAGAAGTTCCATATATTCATCATTTGTAGTACCATCACTGTTCCTCCTTGCGAGGAAAGTCTTTTCAAACTACACCAAGATTGTCACAAAAATATTCAAACATCACTCGAGATAGAGGCTTGGTCAACACATCATCAACTTGCTCATCATTACTCGCATACTGGAGCTTTATATCTCCCTTTTGTACCATATCCCTTATATAAAAATATCGGATTTCTATGTGCTTCGATTTATCATGGAACATCGGATTCTCTGTCATATTTATACAACTCTGGTTGTCAAAAATAATCACTATGGTATCCAAATCACTGTCAAATAATCTTGACATCAGTTTCTGAAGCCATGTTGCTTCGCAACTAGTGGAGCAAGCTACAATTTACTCTGCTTCAGCTGTACTGAGAGCAACACTGAAATGTTTCTTACTAAACCATCAAATCATGGCGGATCCTAGACAATAACATCCACCTGAGGTGCTCTTTCGGTTTGCAGCACTTCCCTCCCAATTTGAATCCGTATATCCATATAATCTGTAGTCATGATCTCTACCCTAGTAAAGTCCCAAATCTATCGTACCTCATCACATGCTTTGCAAGTATCAGGTGAACCCATTTAGGTTTAACTAGATACTAACTCAAGGTGTTCACAACAAATCATATATCTGGCCTTGTGTTCATCAGATACATCAATGGCCCAATAATATGTCTGTACAGAGTCATATCCACTAACTCTGATGTCTTATCAGACAACAACTTTAGGTTGGTGTCCATGGGTGTTGACATGGATTTACAATCCAACATATCAAATATTTTCAATATTTCTACTGCATACTTTCCTTGATTAAGAAAGATTCCTTCTGGACTCTGCCACACTTCCAGCCCTAGGAAATAATGCATCAATCCAAGATCTTTCATCTCAAATTCTTCATCTAGCCTCTTCTTGCAATCCGTGTTCAGTTTCTCATTTCCAGTCAAAAATATATTATTTACATACAATAATAGTATGATTGTTTCATCATCCGTAATCTTCATATAAAGGTTAGGATCAACTTTACTCTTG
Organism: Pseudotsuga menziesii; assembly: GCA_001517045.1. Lineage (NCBI taxonomy): Eukaryota > Viridiplantae > Streptophyta > Pinopsida > Pinales > Pinaceae > Pseudotsuga > Pseudotsuga menziesii. The sequence goes on from LPNX010812915.1 coordinate 35,906, forward strand.
GTAAAACCCATGCTTGTCAAGAAGTTATCTATTCTACCATACCAAGCTCTAGGAGCTTGTTTTAGTCCATACGGAGCCTTTTTCAACTTGCATACATGAGTCTCTCTGTCTTCGACTTCAAATCCTTGTGGTTGTTCGATGTAAACCTCTTCCTTAATCACACCATTAAGGAAGGATGTCTTTACATCCATATGGTGTAAGTTCCACTTAATCATGGAAGCAAGTGCCATGATGGTTCTAATGGAAGTGTACCTTTATACTCGAGAAAATGTGTCTTCATAATCAATCCCCTCTTTCTGAGAGAATCCTCTAGCCACAAATCTTTCCTTGTACTTTTCAATACTTCCATCAGCATGATGTTTTATCTTGTAGATCCATTTCAAAGATACCACACTTTTGTTTTCCGATTTGGGTAGTATATCCAAAACATCATTCTTCATTATTGACTGGTATTCTTCCATCATTGCTTCAACCCATTCTTCTTCTGTGCAGCTTCCTTATAGCTGGTGGGTTCTTAATCTACACGGTCACACATCAAAGCTACATAACTGGAATATGGATTTGATCTTTTGCTTGTTCTTGTGGAGCCTTATGGAGCTCCATATCTCTCTGTTTCTTGTATGATTCCTCTTACCCAAGAATGTTTTCTATTTTGAGAGATATCCATAGTAGGGGGTTCCTGAGGTTCTATCATATCATGATCTTCAAATGCTACTATTTCATGAGAGGGTTCAGCTTCTACCATTCTGGGAGGTACATACTCTTCATGCACTTCTTCAAGCTGACACTTTATAGATTTCTTAAGAGTTGTCTCTTCATCAAATGTTACATCCCTACTAATATTGATATGATGGAATCCTGAAATGTATATCCTGAAGGCTTTAGAAAATTCACATTATCCAACAAATATTCCCTTCTTTCCAGAAGGATCCAACTTGGTTCTCTTCTCTTTCGGAATATGAACATATACTGGACATCGAAATATCTTGATATGGCTCACTTCATGTTTCTGTCATGTATACATTTCTTTAGGAGTCTTGAATCCAAGAGAAATGTGAGATAATCTGTTATGCACATATATGATTGTTCTTGTTGTTCATCCCATAGGTGCATGGGGAGGTCTTAGTCATGAATCATAGTTTTCACTGCTTCCATAATAGTTCTATTCTTTCTTTCTGTAACACCATTCTGTTGGGGATTATAGGGAGTGGTTAGTTCCCTCTTGATTACTGCCTCCTCACAGAATCCTTCAAATTCCTTTGAAGTGTATTCTCCACCATTATCTGATCTCATTGTCTTGATTCTCTTTTCTCAAAGGTTCTCTATCAAGGTTTTGAATTCCTTGAATTTCCCGAACACTTCACTCTTATTCTTCAAGAAGTATATCCAAGTCTTTCTTGAATAGTCATCAATAAATGTGACATAATATTCATATCCACTTAATGATATGGAGGGAATAGGACCACATACATCAGAATGAATTAGTTCTAATGTACCTTTAGTCTTTGTTTCACTTTTCAGAAAGGGATTCTTGATGTTCTTTCCTCTTGCACATCCTTTTCAAGTTCCCTCATGATCAATATTCAAATCGGGTAACCCTGTTACCACCTTGCTCACATAGGGCAATGCTTTGTAGTTGATGTGAGCAAGCCTCCTATGCCATAGTTCACTTGAGTTGGTAGTCTCATGGACAAGGGTTGTCTCTGTATGTCCTTTGAGTTTATATTGTCCTCCTTCTTCTTCTCCAATGACCAAAACATCTTCAAGTGTATTTCCTTTGGACCACATAAGTACTTGTCCATCTATAAAAGCAAATCTGTATCCTTTCTTATCTAGAGCTGAGATGGAAGGTAAGCTCTTTTTCAAACCTGGTACATACAATACTTCCTTCATCTTCTGCATTGAAGTCCTAAAGTCAAGCTTGTAGCTTGATTCACCAATACCTTTGATGGGATATTGATAGTCATCTCCCAATGAAACCTTCTAGGGAGAGTTCTTTTCTTCAAGTCTTGACAGAGTTTGCTTCTTCCCTATCGTGTGCTTTGAGCCACCACTATCAATAAGCCATGTATCTTCTCTAGGTGTTACAGACCCAAAGACTCGCAGAGAATAGTACATATTCATCTACATATTCTTCTTTTGTTAGTATCTTTCAAGGTCTTTCTTCCTCATCCTCATCTTTAGCTATATGAGCATGATGTCTCTTGTTGTTCTTCTTCTTCTTTGGCGATGGACACTCTTTGGCTAGGTGTCCTATCTTATGACAGTTGTAGCATTGAAACTTTGAGTAATCATTATTCTTCTTTTGAAACCTTTTATTGGAAGGTTTATGATTACCCTTCTTGAATTTTGATTGTTTCCTTTCTTTAGTATGGATGGCTAGACCCTTATCATCTTCTCTGAGTAGAGCTTCTATGTTAGCTACTCTAACTTCTTCTTGAATACAATCTTCCCATACTATGTCAAACTTCATACTTTCTTTTTTGGCACATAAAGTCTGTATGAATGAGTCCCAAGGCCTAGTGAGACCATTGAGAGCATTTGTAACTAGTTCATCCCCATTAAGGGTGTGTCCAATAGCACTTAGTTGTTCTCTGAATTGGGAAACCCTTATGAAGTATTCTTGAATTAATTCTCCTTTGTTCATCTTGGTGCCCTTCAGTTGATGACGTTCCTTCTCTCATACATTCTAGAAAGTGAATCATACATCTGCTTTGGTGTATTTTTAGATGACACTTGAGGCATCAAGTGATCTTTAATAGAATCAACAATTATCCTCATTTCCTTAACTAGGTCTTGTTCATTCTTCTCCTTAGCTTAAACTTTATTGGTTCTGCAAATTTCATCCTTGATGTACTTCTCAAGGCCATTCTCTATGAGAATGATACCACTCTTATACTTCCATGCAAGGAAGTTTTCTATTCCTTCCAGTTTATCCTCTAGCTTAGTGCTTGGGGCCATCCTGTCCAGTAGGTCACTAAAAATTGAAATTTCTCAAAATGAAAAGTTGAACTTACCAGGAGATGCGCTTGAATGAGGTGAGTTGGTTGGACCAATTAGTTTCTGGATATCCCAAATCTTTAACCTTCAAATCCTACTTGCGAGGTTGCAGCTCAGCAGAATTTCTGGTTCTGGTTTTCTGCAATTTTCTAGTTCAGGGCTAAACTAGGGTTTGTATTTCCTGGAGATTCAACTACCCAAAAAATTTGATCCTAGGCTCAATATATGCGCTCCAATTAGGTGCAACTTTCTATGCAAGCAGATATTCCAAATTCCAAATTTTGCGAAAACCGTAATTTCTTCCAAAGAGGGAGGAGAGGGAGTTTCACCTTATGAAAGTTGTCCTATTTAGGCTAGCTATGATACCATAAGATTTCATATGCTAGACTAGATATCATTAGTGTTCATTTAAAATTCTAAGCAGTAGCATACAAAGAATCATTGATAGAAACACAATCACAAGATAGACAAAGTATTTATCCTGGGAAACCCTCAAGGGGAAGAAAACCCAGCAAAACTTCCTATGTATAAGATGTATAAGATATAACCCCAAAACAGGTATTCTCCTTCTTGATTCTCTCTCTCTCTCTCTCTCTCTCTCTCTCTCTCTCTCTCTCTCATGCGCTACACAAGTGAGTGTGTTTGTGTTCAAATAAGAAGCACAACCCTTTTATTTACACACTTTGAGCCAACTGACTTTTACCCTAAACAAGTCAGCCCAACTAAACTATTTGGGTCAACTTCACCTAGGAGGAATCAAAACAATATTTTATATTATTCATTAGGGTACTAATGACCCGACTTACAATGGATTATTTACCTCATGACTCTATGATAACCAATTACAACAGTGACACCCCGATGGAGGAATAATAACATCTCCCTTGGGTTACATCGGTAAAATACAATTAGAATATCCTTTGAAGTTACAATATTTCAACAGGAGATGCCAATCTCACACAAAGGGAAATCGATTTATCATATGGTTTAAAAGATAAGCAGGAAAGCATATTAATCAACCACTCTATTTTTTTTTTGCAAACATGTTTATGTACATGTTGATTTTTTCCCTGTAGGGCATAAACATGCACTTAATCATAAATGGATCATCATGATGTAATATTTATTTGTATGGCTTGTTGTAGGTAAAACACCATAAGGCTATGTGGTGCAACGGATGGAAACACCGCATCAAAAAGTTGGATGAAACAATGAAAACATCATATTGTGGGATATCTGCAATATTTGAGGTGACCAATGTTTCCTCTAGAAGTGACAGACATCCAGAACTCTCAAAAAATCGATACTATGGGTATTTGGAAGATATTCTTCAATGTGACTTTAACTCCTTCAAGGTAGTTATGTTTTTTTTTCAAATGGTACATGTTATGATAGAATCAACGTGATCCCGATAAAACTATTGTTGAACATGATAATGAATTTACCATAGTTAACACTAGGTTGTTTGAGCCAAGAACGAAGCCCTTTGTTCTTCCAAGCCAATGTGAACAGGTATTTTACGCTGAGGTTCCAAGTAGAGGGGACTAGTCATTTGTTGTGAGACATGATCCAAGGGGAACGTCGGTAAAGTATAATGGAGAGGAAGGTGGTGAAGAGGGTATCTAAGAAGAAGACAATGTTGAATATTATCAACATGAGTTAGATGATCATGTTCCAAAAGAAGATGTCAAAGAATTAGTAGAATCAGATGATGTAGCAGACACTGTCCATGAAGATGATATCGACAATTACATAATGATCGTAACTAACATCGATGACGATGATTATATAGCCAATCCTTACAATGTTGACTCTGGATCAGATGATACAAATGATGACCTAGATGAAGAAGATGATCAAGTCCATTGAAGTGTATGAGGTATGCCTTAATATATCTACTCTATATACTTTGATTTAATATTTCTATATAATTATTCAATTTTATTGGTACGTAAAAATTAATTGTTTCTTAGTGTTTTCGCCACTTTCCTTGTATGTTGGCATATTTGTTATAATTAGAGACATTGCTTCTTAAGTATGACCAAAAACACATTTTTTTTACATAGATTTTGTTGGGTTATTGGGAATTGAGAGTGATGTGAGGGGGGGAGGGGGGGTGCTTAAGAGCTTCCACCTTCACGTGGTTGGCCCTGTTCATTAGATAATATTTTATTATTCTCAAATCAAAGAGAAGCTCAGTAAGGCAATGCACAATTATCATGATAACCCGAATGGCGTGCTTGATCATGTACTACACGGGGTCAACGTTGAATTTTTTAAATTTGTACTCGCTTGGGCTGAAATTTGGCATGGTTAGACTAAACGCACACATTGACGGTGTGGGAGGGTTTCTAGACTCAAACATGATTGACACTCTAGTTGATCATGTACTTGACCCCACATATAATAAGTGACATGTGGATGGGGCCAACATTGAATTTTTTTCAATATGTAATTGTATGGACTAAAATTTGACTTGGTTAGAGTAGACGTGTGTGTTGCCAATATGAGAGGGTTTCGAGACTCGAACATGAATCACACAAACAAATATTTGAAAATCAAACAATCTTGGATCTGGTTCGAATGATACAGATGTGGACTTAAATGAAGAATACAATCAATGACATTAAAGTGCATGAGGTATGCGGTTATATCTATTTTATATTGATTTATTAATAAAATTATAGTCTAATTGTTATTATGGTAGGTAATTATTAATTGCTATTAAGTTTTATTCCATTTTGTATGTCGACATATGTTGTAGGTGATGTGGCAAGATACCACATGGTATCCAAGGGGAGACTCAATAGACTTATATGGTATATAAATTTATTGATGCATAGGTTTTAATGAAAATATGGTAATTATAAGAGGTGACAAAGTAGTAGGTGATATATCTAGAAGTGGTGTAACTTCCTAATTGGAAATCCAAAAGGGCATAATATTGATATCCTATATCCCATCCTTGAATTTATTTAAGAAAAAGTTGCACATACTTCATCATCATTCCACACCATTGATTGTTAAAGAAAAGAGCTTATATTGGGGAAAGCCGCAAGAACAACAGTTTGAAAAACTAAAGAAATCGATTGACAACACTTTGGATGATTAAGAATACTATTACTTGGTGACTGTGTCTATAATTGAGCATGGATTTATTTTCCCTTATTCTCTTGAATGCATATTGTTCTATGCTTTGCATCAAGTGAAATCATGGTTTACGTTTTTGTTCTAATTTTAATTTCATCTTTCTTGTAGTTGACCCTAAGAATGGTAGTTTAATGATTTTCACATTTATGTTGTTGGTTATTGGTTGTGGTTTATTTATTATAAGTGATTAAAATTGATTCAATGTGTTTTTATATGATGTAGTGCATGATATTTCAAAGAAACACCATCATAAAATTGGTAGTGAAGTAATCTTATTGTCTTGCAAGCAAATATTTTGTTTCTAGATGTCTCATTGTCAAGTTTTGAAGTGTGACAAGGTGACTTTGACAATGCTCTCTCTTAGTTCATGTGGTGTTCAAGGAAAACATGATTAAATTAAACGTTGCAATTAAAGTAATTTTCCTCATAATCCAAAGGTTTCTTCCATACATAAAACCCATCGACCCTACATTCACAAAGGATGGAAGTAACTTCTTAACGTCCATATCTATGCATAGTATTGTATAAGGAGGGTTTTAAATGTAGCTTACCAACCATGATGATGATGCTTATGATGAGAACAACACCAAGCATGATGATGATGCTTATGATGGCAATGGTAACAATGATGTTGTTGTTTATGATGATTGTGATGATAAATAGTGATGACAATGATTATGATAGGGATGGTGGTGATGATGATGATGATGATCCCGATCATGATGACAAAGACGATGACGATGATGACGATAATGAAGATGATGACAATGATCATCTGTATGATGATGATGATGGTCGTGATCATGAAAACGACAATGACCATGATGATGATGCTTATGGTGACGATGATTTTGTTGATGTCTATGACAATGATTATCATGAGGATGATGGTGTTGTTGTTTATGATGATTGTGATGATGAATAGTGATGACATCAATGATGATGACGACGATGACAACAACGACGATGGTGATGTGTATGATGATGATGATGATGATGATTACTAAATATGACAACGTTAATGATGATGCTTTTGATGACGACGACGAAAATGATGATCATGATGGTGGTGATGGTGATGATAATGATCATCATCGGAGCCGAGGTCACTAACGTCATCATCACTCACATCCTCATTAAATTTTTAATTTATTTATTTTTATTAAAATTCATTTTCCAATGTGTATATATTAAAAATTACATAAATATATAAATGTATATTGTTTAATATTTAAAATTCTCTATAATAGAAAATTAAAAAAAAATAACAAAAAATAACAAATTTATAAAAAATAACATATATATAT
>LPNX010812915.1:43512-66359 GCA_001517045.1 Pseudotsuga menziesii
TGTGAGCCCTGATCATTGCGAGTCGTGATGTGAGCACTGAGCGTTGTGAGTTGTGAGCATTATGAGCCCTGAGCCCTGAGCCTTGAGCGTTGTGAGCCTTGAGCATTGTGAGCCCTGAGTGCTGTGATCCCTGAGTGTTGTGAGCCATGAGCATTGTGAGTTGTGAGTCGTGAACCCTGAGCCGCGAGTAGAGTAGAGCAGAGAAGAGTTGTGAGCAAAGCAGAGCTGCGAAGAGTCAGTTTTGAGCAGTGAGCATAGCAGAGCAGATTTGGATTGCGGCCGAGGAGAGGGAGGCCGAGAAGGGTCACTCTACGAGGATCCATTACCTCCCAAATATGTGAGTACCTTTCCCTAAAACTTTTAACCTCTAAAATGAATTGTTTATCTTCAGTGAACTCGTTATTGGGTTTATGAAATTCTTATTTGGGTCAGTTTCATTAAATTTTGTAAACCTCTTAGGATTGGGTTTCACCATTCACAGATTTTTCTTGGGAACATTGAAATCATTTGAAGAATATTTTATCCATATAGCCAAATTGCTAATGCTTTAAAAGGTCTTAATTATTTGGGATTGAAATATATGAGATTAATTATTTGGGATTGAAATATATGAGATTAATATCCTTTATTAAATAGTCAAATTTTTTAAAGAAAAATCATTAATAGGGTTTAAGGACAAATTTCATTGTGTTATTGACACCATTTTTGTTTTGAGTATTAAATATTTCATTGTTTTGATATGGATTTAGACTCCATTTTCGCATTGAAAAGCACGGATCCTTTACAAATTTATTTTCCCCTTAGGATATAAAGTCTTCTTTGCATGACATGTTATTGTCTTTCTAGTGATTACCTTATAATTTATAGCAAGACATGTGCATCTAGGGTGATTTTAAATAATCAAATATTTTTCCCTAGTATCCCTTATCCTAGATCATGAACCTTGACTTGACAACCTTTCTTGATCTAGGGTTTGTTTCTGGATCTAGGCCATTATCAGTAGGAGGTTCAAACAACATCACATCACATCAAATACACCAATAAATCATGCTAAAACCATAGAAATAATGGGTGCATATGCTTGGAACTCCTCCATAACATAACATCAATGCTACCAAGGTGTAAGCATATGCAAAATAGGCCCATAAGTTAAGGCCCTAAATGTATATATATTGTGTTACACCAACAATATCTATACATGCCTCAACCTTGATCATGTCATAACGATCAAAATGATAATAGAAGAACCATGTAAAGTGTTATCTCCTCAAGAACAAATGGTACACCAAAGACACCCAAACACTACAATACACTACAGTTGAAAATACTACTAAGATCAAGGGGAAAACACAAGTACATGCAACCAAATTATTTCATTCGGGCCTTTCAAATGGATTTCAAATGGATATGGCCATCTTTTAACATGGAATGGAGATGTATATCATATATAGTTGCTAGTAAAAGATACCATAGATTTTGCTTTTTAAATGATTGAATAAACTATTTCTAGTTAATGCTTTTAATTCGTCATTGACAATAGATTTATCTTTTATTGCCATATATAATATATAGGTTTGATGTTATGATTTCTTTGTCCATATGTTTCCTTTTCATTTTGACAGAATGCAACTAATGACTAACTTGGTAAATCCAATGACTTTGGTTATTTATATTTTAATAGTTATATCAAAAAATTATTATATATACTAAATAAGATTACATGCAAGTAGTGATTATCATTCTTATGGTTAATATAAGTTTAAATGATTGTTCACCTCATCAAATATTCATGACAAAGATTAAATCATTGGGTGCTCTGTCAGTACAGAGAAAGAATATTTGTGCGAATGGTGAATTACAGTGTATGTCGTGATATATTCTCACAGTGTACAATATTTGTGGTTGTGTGATATTGTATGCATTATTTACCATAATGCAAGGAAAAAGAATAGTGTTCACTGTGAGAACATATCGCCACATACATTAATTGTACGTGCAACCACATGTAGTCAAGTAACTAATGCTGCAAATCCAAGGTCTTCCAAACATGTTTCAACACTAAGACATAACAATTGCATGTTGTAACCCATGGTAAGGCATAAAAAACTTAATCTCAATGTAATAAGGGACGGTTGATGCTTCATGCATATAAGAGAGAATTAATACTTCATGCATACATGGGTACCATAGAAATAGTGAAATTTCATGCATTGAACCCATTGTGCACCTAAGTTAACATATCACACATATTCTTCATTTTATCATGAATCGTATGTTGGAAAGCAATGAGTGAAGCTCAATATAAAAGCTCATATATTGTATCTATTTTTTTATTTTTGATGCATCTTATAACATTGTATTAGAACCAAGTTAAAAAAATCTTGGAGCTAGTGATTCAATCTTTGAGATTTTCGAATTATGATTAGATGATGAAGGCAATGCAAGATAAGTGTAAACATAATTTTTATCTCTTTCAACTTTAACACTCCCAAAGGTCAATGTTAAAGGTTACATATGTAGTAACATTAAATAGCAGCAGTGAGAATAAGGTTAAACTTAAGGTTAGACTAATACATACTTCAATTTGGTTAAAAAAAACAATCCATTAGTGAGAATAAAAACTTCAAACTCCTACTGCAATGACATTCCTAGGACAGTGACAACCTTCATGCAACATTTGTAGTAGTTACAAGCATTAGGGAACCTTCCAAATAGGTTCAGTAGGTCATATCCTACTATAGTAAGGCTAAACAAAGTCAATGTAGCATTAGCAGGCTCAACAAATATTACAACCTAGTCTTAGCAGCCCATAATAATTCATGGTCCAAGTTTAGCATCCTATGCCATGACAAAAAGGTCACAACCCAATTCTAATGTTCATGGTCCAACCTAATGCATGCTAAAAACAAGCATGACCTAGTCCAGGGCATGCTCAAAATAGTCACAACCCAGTATAAATAGTGACAGCCTAGATTAGGTATATTACAACAACCATATCACAACTCTGGTAGATTTACAATAGCCACAAATCATCCCTAGCAATATTACTAGGGTACAACCCAGCACTGGAAATTAGAGTATTGATCTCAACCCAGTAAAACAACCTTATAGCATCCCTAGCACCTGTAACAAGAGCCGTGACATAGATATAGCATTAAGCAAGGATCAAGACACATATCTAGCAGCCAGTAACATGTCACGGGTCAATCCAAGCACCCAATAATAGGTAATGTATCATTCCAATCAACCCTAAAGAAGCCATGGCTAAGCTGGGGAGCCCTAAAACAGGTCACGGTGCATTCCTCCTGATCACGATCTAGCTGGGCACCATCAATAGGTCTAGGAAGCCTTGAATTTGTCCCATGTGCCCATTAGAGGTTGGTTTGTGCTTACAAAGTGCTAGGTGTGCATCTAGCTCTAGGTGAGGGCCTACTCATCCATGTGTACCTTTACTATCAAATGTTTCTTAGCATCTATGGATTTACACTAGGTCTTGAAGTGGTATTCCATATTGCGAAGTTGGGAGTCTCAATTGTCCATATTTTTAACTCGATCAAATTTGGGGATGGAATACTTTGTTTTCAACTTGAAGGACCAATGGAAAATTTGGATTCATATAGGTGTATTAGGTTGTTGAAGAGTCAAATTATTGAAACATTCTCAGAACTGGTAACTTTCAAACAATTGGTGGGAGAATTCGCCAGCACTTCATGTTGGTGGTTTAGGGCATCAACGACTCAGATGACATCCCATGGTGGTGGCCTAAAAGCTACAATAGTAGGTTAGCAGATGGTCATGACTAGTAGTAGTTGGCTTCCATAGACTTGGCGGTGACTCCGAATAGCAGAAACAGACTGCTACCTATCACACTAGTGGTCATAGAACTAGTAAATACACTAACCTTGTTTTCAAACCCCATGAGGTATATTGCCCAAACTAATATCTAGACGCATGTAACAAATATATCAACTCAACAAAGAAAAACCTAATTTTACCTATTTTGACAAAAGTGCACACCCATTCCTCATTAAAGCTCCAAATTTTGATTTTCTAGTTGTTAAGAGTTATTTAGATTATTAGTTCCAAACTTCAAGATTAAATGTTGTTGTGTAAAAACTCCAAAACTGCCAAATTTCAAGCACATCACATAAATGCAGACAAGATAGATAAAAGAAAACTCCTGAGGGAAAATCATACGCTATGTCTATGCTTTGTAAACCAACTCCATTTCCAAGATCTATGTCTTTCAAGATAGGGTTTTCTTTGATTTTTCATCATTTCATGAATTGAAAGTCGTTGTCACTAGAACTCATACTAAGAGTCGATTAAGTACTCAAATGAGGTTGTGTAAATTGGTATGGATTTTCCATGAGATATTCCATTACTATACTACTTCATTTCTTACCTCAAAGATTGCTTCTCCGGATAGCCGAACGAGACTACTACCTATCACTGGTGGTCATAGAACTAGTATTTTTTTTTAAATATGATTGTTGTCAAATATCCAATGGACTTTCTCACTATATTCGACGAGTATGTCATACCACCGACGACAACTCTCGTTAGTTTTTCTCTTTTATGTCGTCAAATATCCGACGTCCTACCCCACTTTTCTGAAATTCATGCCATACCTCTGACAACATATGGCATCGGCTATACGATCATCTGTAAAGTATTTGGTGTTGGTTATCCGACGGTTCTGTCATTGGATATCATTCCTCCTTGATAGGATTGGGGGTCAAATATCTGACAAGTGTGTCATAGAATATCCGACGTTTTTTGTCGCATATTCGACTTTATATTAATATATTTGTGGTCGCATATACAACCATTTCATGTCACACATCTGACGAGCCCATATTGTTGTCAGATATTCGACAAAATCAACCGACGTTTATAAAAGTCAAGGCTTGTTAGATTGTCGAAAGATTGATGTAAAACATCAAACGTATATGCCGTCAGATTTTGGGTTCAAATTCTCTTGTGGATCCTTCTAGTACAACTAGTCCTCCATTTTCATCTTCCATAACTAGTAGTTTTGGCCGTTAAATTTCTCTACCCTAAACCTTCCTTCTTCTACCATTACTACTACTCTAACCAGGAACCCTTCTTTCATACAAGTTTACCATCCAAATAGGCCTTTTGGATATGATACCAATGGTTAAAAAAACAGGATCACGAAGCAATAATAATAAACAATAAACAAGATGCAAATATTAAATACATAAATACATTACAAGAGAGACACCAATATAACGTGGTTCACCCAAGATTGGCTATGCCCACCCAAAAATTTCCAGTCCTTCATTATTATATCATCCAATAAATGAAGGGATATAACCTGCATCACACCCACTGCACTTCTTCTTCACTTTCTCACAGTCTCTCTCACACAATCACAAAGATTGTTGTACAATGCTACAATAAAATACACAGTCGTATTACAGTGATTTCCTTTTATATGGGAATTACAGTGGGAAAATACCACAAGTCACCCAATACCATGGTCCCATGCTAGGACGAGTGTACAATAAAATTAGCGTACAAACACGACTGAACAATAACATCTCTGAATTAAGAAGATCGGGATCCACAACCAACACAAGAATCAATAACCTTTATCAAGGACCGATTACTTCCTAGATCAGTTGTAATGTGACAAGTACTTCACCAAGTTCGATCTCAAATCATGGATGCCAGCAAATATGAGAAAGAAGACACCTAGAAGTCTGCCTTCAAGACCATACAAGTTTTATATGAATGGTTGGTAATGCCTTTTGGTTTTTGTAATGAACTGTCTATGTTTATATGTTCAATGAACGATGTATTATATCCATTTCTAGGTTAATTTGTAATAGTGTATTTGGGTGATGTATTGAATTTTCATCTCTACATGGGAAGATCATATGACTCACATCTCATGCACGCATTAGAGACCTTGAAAACACATCAAATGTTGGAAAACCTTAAGAAATGTGAATTTTCCTAGCAATCTTTGGTGTATGTGGGGTATGAGATTTGTGGAGGGGAACTCAATATTGATGTTGTTAAGATGGAAGCCATCATCAAGTGGCTAATTTGTATAAGTATCACCTAATTTAGGAGCTTTTTGGGAGAAACAAAATATCTTTATAAGTTTATATAATTTTTTTCATTTGTCATTGCACCACTCTATGCCATAACAAATATCGGTAAGAATTTCCAATGAGGAAAGAATCAACAAAAGGATTTTGACGAGTTGAAATAGAAGATTAGTCAAGCACCATTGCTCGTAATTCCAAATTTGGATCATCCCTTTGAAGTGGAGATGAATGCAAGTGGAAATTCCATGGCAACAGGTTTGATGCAAGAAGGTAAAACAATACGCTATCATTTTGAAATGTTATATGGAGGAACCCTAAAATTCCTTACAAATGATAATGAACTATATTCTTTTGTTCAAGATATTAAGAAATGGAAGCATTATCTAATGGGAATGGAAGCAATCATCTACATTAATTACCAACAATTGCAATATTTGCAAGCCCAAAGTAAGCTTCAGTAAGCAAGACACTACAAATGAATGAGGTTTATACAACAATTTCATCTTATCCTTAAATATAACAAGGGAAATACTAATAAGTCCCTAGACATGATTGTAATTCCACCAACACCCAAAATAACAACTTTGGGTACTCTTATGCACATGGACCATTTCACCCATCATGCATACAAAGAGGAATACATGGAAGGTGAGGACTTCAAGAAGTTATTTGCGTAGCTACAAGACCAAGTTCATGTAGAAGAAGGTAACAACAAGGTTGACTACCATCTCCAAGATGGATGGGTTTTAATATAATATGGATAAGCTATGTGTTCCTAAAATAAATTCATTGTGACTTATCAAAAAGGCTCACACCTGCAAATTATATGGCATTTTGGTATTGGGCAAACAATGGCCAAATTACAAAGGTATATATATTGGCTCAAAATGCAAGAAGACGTAGCTCAATTAAACATAGAATACATGCTTTGATGTACCCTCAAACCTAGTTATAGGAAGCAAGTTTGGTGCCATTCCTTATAGGTATCTGCTAGAATGAGATCATCTCCATGTATTTTGTTGGTGGTTTCCCATGAACCAAGAGGGGACATGACTTTCTGTGTACTTTGTTGCCACAATAAACCTAGTTATAGGAGGAAAATTTTATGCAATCCCTTATAGGTACCTACTAGAATGAGATAATCTCCATCTATTTATGGGTAGTTTCCCAAGAACCTATAGGGGACATGACTATTTATTTGTGGTAATGGAAAAGTTTAGTAAGGTGTGCATTATCATGCCTTGTAAAAAGACCATCAAGGTAAAATATGCAACAATCATCTTCTTTGGAACGGTCTTCGTACACTTTTTGATACCAAGGAGTATCATCTCAAACAAAGACACCAAATTACTCAATGCCTTTTGGATTACACTTTGGAAGAATATGGACATTAGGTTGAAGAGATCTACAACATTTCATCCATATGTGGATGGGAAGAAAGTAGTGAGCAAGGCATTGGTTCAACTTTAGAGGGGTTACAATCAAAAGCATTCAAGTACCTAGGATGAAAATTTGATTTATATTCAACACTATTATAACATAACAATCCACACTTCCACAAGCAAGTCCTCTTTTGAAACTTTCTTTGGATGTTTTCCATCTTCACCCTTAGATGTTGCATATGGACAACAAGAAGAAAGGGAAGACACCACATTAAAGCAATGAGGGATGAAAAATTCATTGACTAAATCAAGCAAATCCATTTGCTTGTATGGGGGATATTGAAGAAGTCATTGAAACAAGTACAAGGTCAAACATGACCAAACATAATTGAAGAGATATCCAAGGTGGGAGATAGAGTCTTGTTGCATTTGAGAAAAGAAGGCTATAGGGACCTAGTGAGAAAATTCAATCTCTAGGGCATGGTCCTTTTGAAGTTTTGGAGAATATAGGTGATAATGCATATGGAGCTTAGTAGTGACTATGGAAAACCTATAACTCTATAAGCCTTCAATGATGGACCAAGAAAATGATGAGTAAGTATTACCTACCATAGAGGACTTAGCACCAGATCTCAAGAAGAGTTAGTAGAGCATAAAATTTCACAAAAGAATCCCATAACTACTAGATGGGGGCAACATGAACTTTGGCAAGTTGGGTTGAAAGAACAACATCCAAGGAAGGCCAAATGATATTCCTGGAAGAAGGTAGAGGAAACGTTTATTCGCCTCCTTTAATTAAATGTTTTTGGGACCAAAATCATCCCAAAATGAAGAGGTATGATTGAAAATAGATCACTATATAATTTGTCATATGTTTTAGTACTTTGTAGGTGGAAATTAATTGGGGATAATGGATTCTAGAACCCATTAAGTGAACTTTTATGGGCCCAATGCTTTGTAAAAAAGGCTTCCAACCTATCAACATTGTTCTACATGTCAAGAACTTTCCAAAGGTAGAATGATCACCTCGATCAAAGGCCATATAAGGAAGTTGTCTCTTGCAAGTTGAATGCTACCTCATATCTTGTCTCCAAAGGTGTCTACATAAGTGTCTTGCTTAAATGCAACTTTCAGAAGACAACTTCCTTATATTTGTAGGCCCAAAGTAAGCTTTAGTACCAACCTGTCTCTACTAGCATTGCATGAGAGATGTTGAATGCTACCTCAAATGTTATGTTTCATGTTATATTGTTAAACCAACAAATCATTATTTATGTATGCATACAACATTGTTTCTTCCTTCCAAACCATAGGAATCCGTTAGTTTACATTTTATCTCAAGTTTATCCATGACCAAGCACCAACATCATTACTTTTCAGTTATTGTTAATTGTTTCCCTAAAAATACTATCATGATACCTTGCAACAACACTACCCCAACACTTGACACGATGTGTATATTCGTCATCCATGTTTGGTCCCATTTTGGTTTACCATGTTACATAGTGTCTAATCGTGATTCTATATTTCTTAGTCATTTATGGGAATCCATTGTGGTCATTGCTTGACACCAAACTCAAACTCTCTACTCATTTCTACACTCCAATAGAAGGAAAACCAAAAGTAGTCAACAAAACCAACACATTATGCAACTTAAAGAGAACCCTTCAGAGTTCTCATTTTTATAGGTTGCATTTAGTGGTTTTTTGACCTCGAATCAAAAATTGTTGTTATCAGCAAAAACTTTTTTTGGGGAGGATTAAAATTGAAAGTTTTTTTAAAGCTCGTCTAGTGGCATTGTAATCAAAACCATAAATGGACCCCAAAATCAAAAAGGGGTTCTACTATTAGCACCCCTTTTTTTTCAAGCCTAACGCTATGTATTGTTTAAAATCTTAGCCTTAACAACCAATGTCGCTACAATCAAAACCCTAAATCAAAAATTGGTTGAAATCACAAGTATTTTGAAATCAAGGTCTTAACAACTAGCATCGTTGCAATAAAAATACCAAAATCGACCCTTGAATCAAAAAAGGTGCTACCAATAGTAACCAATTCTTCTATGAGGTAAAAATTGCAGGCATTTTGAAGCCACGACCTAACATATATATTGAAATTTTATTTAATCACTTTAAAAACAATAAATAAAAACTAATTAGACTCAAAATCATGTATTGTTTAGAAAATAAACAATAAAAATATCTAAAAATATAATTAAAACTATCACTAAGAAAATGAAACAATTAAACATTTTTTTAGAAAATCAAAATTTTGAAACGTAAATGAAAATATTAAAGAATACTTAAAATATAGTAAAAAGTTAAAAAAAAAAAATTCAAAAGTGAAAACTAAAAAAATTTAAAAAATTTAAAATATTAAAATTTTTAAAAGAATGCATGATAGGTAATGTAGTTGGTTGGAGTATGAGTCCAAAGACCTTTGATATTGTGGTTAGAGGTTCAATTCTCACAAATCCAATTATCTAGGTCCTTCAAGATTAGGCTCCCAAAACTGGACTCGATAGGGTGAGGCCCCTTCAAGTAGCCCCCCTGGAATTGTTATTGTGGATGTAGTGAGACCCAACCACAATTGTTGAGACTGTGAATCACATGAAAAAAATAAATAAATAAAATAAACATCTTAAAAAGTGGTCCATTGAATATAGCTTGGGTAGTTGGGAGAAATGAATATCACCCTCCTTGCTTAGGTACAATTCCTTGTAAGTGACATGTTGAGCCATTAAATAAACCTATAAAATGCTCTTGTTAAACTCTTACTATAGCGAAAACTCTCAGCGTTCTTGACCACCCATGTTCTTTCGCAAATTGTGTGGAGGTTTTCCGTGAACATAGTGAACGTTGATTTCTACTATCGTAATCCACATGAAAAATTAAACATTTACTAAAATATTTTATAAAATACAAAATAGTTTATATATAATACATTTTAAAAGTTGAAAATTAAAATAAAAATATAAAATACATTTTTTTTAAATGAAAATGAAAATAAAATACAAAATAAACTTTTAAAAGTTAAAAAAAAATACAAAATACATTTTGAAAAGTTGAAAGTTGAAAAAAAAATACAAGGTACATTTTAAAAGGTTAAAAGGTAAAAAATATTATAAAATATTAAATATGGTTTACCTCTACATGCAATGGGGGTGGGGAAGGGCAAATAGTGGTGGAGTCTTGGTTCTAAAATCGAATGATGAGGTGAGGAGGGACACATAATGGTTGAGCTCAATTTAATATTTTGTAATTTTTTTTCACCTTTTAACTAGCTAATATTTTGTATTTTTTTTAAGCTTTCAACTTTTTCAAATGTGTTTTGTATTATTTTTAAATTTTTAAAAGGTTGAATTTTTGTCATTAAAATGTTTAATAGTGTATTATTTTAATTATTTATTATTAACTAATTATTTATATTTTACTTTATTGTTTAATATTTTTTTTAATTTAAATTTTTTTTATTAATTTTATTTTTAATGTTTTGGTGATACTTTTAATTTGTTTTAATTTTTAGTCATTTTTATTGTTTTTTAAATATATATAATTTCGAGTCTAAATAATTTTTTATATTATTTTTAAAGTGATTTTTTTAAATTAATATATTTTTAGGTTTTGGTTTTGAAATGTTATTGGTAGCACTTTTTTTTATTCAAGGTCGTTTTTAACATTTTCATTACAACAATTATAGTTGTTAAAGTCATCATTTTAAAATAGTTGTAAATTTAACCTCGAAAATAAAATCGGGGTGTCATTGTAAAACCACCTTTTGATTTTGGGGTTGATTTTGGGTTTTATTGCAGTAGCATCGGTTATTAAAACCAAGTTTTCAAACAATACATCATTATAGCCCTGGAAAAAAAAAAAAAAAAATTTAAAATATGATATTGATAGCACCCCTTTTCGATTCAAGGTTAGATTTATGGTTCTAATTCAATGCCACTGGTCGACCACCAATCAGGCTTTTAAAAAGCTTGTGTTTTTATAATGATAATAAATTGTTTCTACCGGTAGCAACAATTTTCGATTCGATGGTTGTTTCAGTGATTTTGATGCAAATATCTAAATTTTTACGGCTAGAATTAGCGTTGAGTAGAAAGGTATCATCAAGTTGTATAATGTGTTAACCTTAGTTCATCTGTTGTGTATATACAATCATACGCACCCCCAAACTTGGGATGAAAACATACATTTCATTCAATATGCTTATAACAAAACCTAGCATAGTTCCATCATAGTCTTTTCCAAGCATATGTTGGTTTCCATCCATCCTTGTTGATGTCTCATTCTTACAAGTTTCGACGCCATTTGCTCCTCGTATTGCTAAAGAACAAGATTAAAATTGCAAGCTTTGTTAAAGCTCGTCTAGTGGCATTGCAATCAAAACCATAAATGGACCCCAAAATAATAATAAAAAAGGGGTTCTACTATTAGCACCCCTTTTTTCCAAGCCTAAAATGATGTATTGTTTAAAAGCTTAGCCTTAACAACTAGTGTCGCTAAAATCAAAACACTAAATCAAAAAGTGGTGCTACCATGGCACCTCCATTTTATTTTCAAGGTTGAAATTACAACTATTTTGAAATCAAGGTCTTAACAGCTAGCATCGTTGCAATAAAAATACCAAAATCTATCCTTGAATAAAAAAAGGTGCTACCAATAACAACCCTTTCTTGTATGAGGTAAAAATTGCAGACATTTTGAAGCCACAGCCTACAGTATACATTAAAATTTTCTTTAATCACTTTAAAATCAATAAATAATAACTAATTAGACTCAAAATCATGTATTGTTTATAAATGAAACAATAAAAATATCTATAAAAAAAAACAATCACTACAAACATTAAAAATAAAACAAATTTTTAGAAAATCAAAATTTTGAAATGCAAATAATAATATTAAAGAATACTCAAAATAGTAAAAAGTTGAAAAAACAATTCAGAAGGAAAACTTAAAAATTTTATAAAAAAATACAAAATATTCAGAATTTTAAAAGAAGATCTGAGGAGTAACGTAGTTGGTTGCAGTCTGAGTCCAAAGACTTTTGATAATGAGGTCGGAGGTTCAATTCTCATCAATCCAATTTTTTGGGTTCTTCGAGGTTCGACTCTAAAAATTGGACTCAATAGGGCAAGGCCCCTTCAGGTGGGCCCC
Source organism: Pseudotsuga menziesii (assembly GCA_001517045.1). Classification (NCBI taxonomy): domain Eukaryota; kingdom Viridiplantae; phylum Streptophyta; class Pinopsida; order Pinales; family Pinaceae; genus Pseudotsuga; species Pseudotsuga menziesii. The sequence goes on from LPNX010812915.1 coordinate 56,142, forward strand.
TAGAATTATTATTGTGGATGTAGTGAGCCTTGACCACAATTGTTGATAATGTGAACGACGTGCAAAAAATAAATAAATAAAATAAACATATTAAAAAGTGCTCCATTGAATTTAGCTTGGGTGCTTGGGAAAAATGAATGTCACCCTCCCACCTAGGTACAATTTCTTGTAAGTGGCATGATGAACCATTAAATGGACCTATAAAATGCTCTTGTTAAACTCTTACTATAGCAAAAATTCTCAGCGTTCTCAGCCACCTATGCTCTCTCACATATTTCGTAGAGGTTTTCCATGGGCATAGTAAACATCGATTGATCTACGTGAAAAATTAAACATTTAAGAAAATGGCTTATAAAATACAAAATAGTTTATATATATAATACATTTTAAAAGTTGAAAATTAAAAAATATATATATAAAAAATAAATTTAAAAAAAAATAAGATAAAATACAAAATGCACTTTTAAAAGTTGAATGTTTAAAAAAATACACAATGAATTTTGAAGAGTTGAAAGTTGAAAAAAATATACAAAGTACATTTTAAAAGGCTAAAAGGTAAAAAATATTACAAAATATTAAATATGGTTTAACTCTACATGCAATGGGGTGGGGAAGGCCAAATAATGGTGGAGGCTCGGTTCTAAATTCGAATGATGCCGTGAGGAGGGAACATAATGGTTGGGCTCAATTTAATATTTTGTAATGTTTTTTACTTTTTTTTTAATAAAGATGGGTAATTTTATTAAAAGAAGGAATGTTGGTCTCTATTGACAATTGTTAATCAACCTGATTACAACATTCTGAAAAAAATCAGAGAATTAAAAAGGAATTACAGAAAGAGAAAGGGACACCCATTTAAACAATTTTCAACCGCATGTTACGGGATTGGGTGGAAGAAACTGGGTTCCTCATTTATGCTAAGAAACCCTTGAGGCACAAGACAAGCTTTGTTAGCCAGAGCGTCTGCTAATTTATTTTGATCCCGAAGAATATGGAAAGAGTCAGACTTATCGAAGACCTTCAAAATAATCTTGATTCGCTGCAGAATTGAGTTTAGAGCAGAATTATTTAGGCTATCAAATGAATTGAGTGCTTTTATCAGCAGCTCGGAATCTCCATAGATTTGAACAGACTTATATCCTTTTTCCTTTACCAACTGACTAGGAAAAAGAAGGCTGTAGCTTTCAGCCTGGTTGTTGGACATGGAGCCAAGCCCCCAGCTGAAACTTAAAGAGGACAATCTGTCCGGCGAGAAAACCAAGCCCCCCGCTACAGAGACGCTCGGGTTCCCCTTGGAAGCGCCATTAAAAGAAATAATTGATGAGGGTGAATTCATCCAAAAAGAATTAAAATCTTCAGAGTTCCCACGAAACCTCCAGGGGGGAGGGCTGACAGGCTTTTCAACACACAACGTTGTATTCACATTTTTAAAATTAGAGCCCAGCCACAGTAAAGACAAGAAAGACTGCGGCTATCCTATAGACTCAACAAACAAGGATAAGGCTTTGATGGCTACAGATTGACGAAACAGTCGTTGTTCATTGAAAATGCAGTAATTTCTTCATAACCAAATTAACCACCACGTCATCTTCAGAATCGAATGCCAATTGGAGTGCAAAATTTTAGAATTTGATTTCAGTGGACACCGACCATGCCAGGCAGAGTAGCAATTTTTTCCTGAATGTTGAATTGGAAACGAGCTCTGCAATTCCAGAAGGACATAGGCCCAAACACATTTAGAAAATTCACAGCCTACAAGAAGGTGGTTGGCAGTCTCCGTAGCTGATTTGCAAAAACAACAGCGAAAAGGACCGTAGAATCCTCGTTTCAAGAGATTTTTACCTGTCAAAATCTTGTTATTCAGAAGTAACCATGTAAAAAAATTTACTTTCGGTAGGCAATGAGAATACCATACAGTTTTCTAGATCGTTGGAGAAAAACAAGAGGAGTAAGTTGCTTGCATAGCCTTGAAACCTTTGGCTACTGTGTAATATCCATCTGAACCCCAACCCCAACAATCTTTATCAGAGATATGGACAAGAGTGAGACCAGTTAGAGAGGAGAGAAACAAAAAAATTTGGATAGTAAGAGAAGCAGGAAGATCGGGGAATGACCAGCCAGCCCAATTTCCATCTCTATCCCAAGAGCACATATCTGTCAGATGAAGCAAACCTTTATTCCTTGCCCAATTCATAATATCTTATAACTGAGAATTATTGGAGAGAGGAGGGTGCCCAGAAATATTACCCTCCCAAAGATGGATCCTCTTCCCATTGCTCGGGGATCTACAAAGATGTAGCTTAAAGAAATCAAACCCTTTTCTACAGGAGTTCCAGATAGCAGAGCCTGTTGGAGTATTAACCGAGGTAACATTTCTCAAAGAGCCCCCGTGAAGATATTTCATACGGAAAATCCTACTAACAAGATGTTTTTTGTCATTGAATAGTTGCCAAATCAACTTGCCACTCATCGCCAAATTAGCCAGACTAGGATCTCGAATTTGAAGGCCACCTTGTAACAAGGGACGCTTAAGCACATCCCAGCTTACTAGGTGCATCTTGTTTTGACCACCCTTTCCACCGTTCCAGAGGAAATCTCTCAAAAGTTTAGAGATCTGGACCGACATAGAATTTGGAGCTAGCATCGGGGAGGATTGAAAAATTGTGAAGGCTGAAAGTACTGATTTGATCAACATTAATTTCCCAGGCTTGGTTAACCACTGGCCACCCCAAGAAGTGATTTTTCTCTTTAACTTAGCCAACACATCAAGCCAAAGAGAAGGAGAGGACGACCCAAGGGTTAATTGGATCCCCAAATACGTTATCTTCTCCCACTTGTCAAAGCCAGGAAATCCCATGGAGTCTGCTATTCGAAGGATGGTCGAGTGTTGAACATTCCAGCCATATACATCGCTTTTCTTTTTATTTATCAAAGCTCCTGAGATTAGGCAGAATTTTTGCAAGATAACATTAAAGGACTGAGCGATCTTCAATGAGGCTCCTCCAAGAAGAAGAGAATCATCAGCAAAAAGTGCATGGTTGATTGGATCCACACCCCTAGCAATCTTAATGCCCGGAATATACCCAGCTTCCTTTTCTACTATGAGCTTCCTGCTTATAGTTTCAGCCATAAGGATGTAAAGGAAAGGGGACAACGGACAACCTTGTCGAAGACCTCTGGTTGCTTTGAAAAGTTCAGAGGGTCTACCGTTAAATAATGGTGCTATCCAAGGCATATTTGTACATGCTTTGATCATATTTACAAATTCAGAGCAAAACCCAAACGAGAGCAGAACATCATAAAGAAAGAGAAGCTTTACTCGATCAAAGGCGTTCTTCATATCCAACTTCATTAACATACCTTTCTCCTTTCGTTCAAAGCCTGAACAAAGAGCCTCCTGAACTTGAATGACATTGTCCACAAGATGTCTACCTTTTACAAATCCCCCCTTGAGTGGAGAGATCGGCTTTCCAAGCAAAATTTTTAGTCTGTTAGCAAGGAGTTTTGCCAGAATCTTATATGAAGCATTACACAGCGAAATCGGGCGAAACTTGTCGAAGGAAGAGGGGTTAATCTCCTTTGGGATAAGGGCAAGGAAAGTAGAGTTGGTTCCCCCTCCCAGTTTGGCTTGTTTCTGGAAAGCAGACACCAGACGGAGAAGATTTGATTTGATAATTGGCCAGTAGACTTTATAGAAGTGAATTGAAAATCCATCCAGGCCAGGAGCTTTACCAAACACCATAGACCAAATGACATCAACAATTTATTTTTCTGAAAATGGTTTTTTTAAGATATGGTTGTCCTCTGCATTAACAAGAGAAGGTACATTATCCAGAAATTCAGATGACACTTCCTGATCAATAAGACCAACACCTTGAAACAGAAGTTGGAAATGTCTACTTGCTGATTGTTTGAGGAGATATTGGCCTTTAATGATGACCCCATCACTGGTGATGATTTCCGAAATGTGGTTTCGGGAGAGCCTACCCCTACACTGACGATGAAAGAAAGTAGTGTTCTTGTCTCTTGCCTTTAGCCAGAGACTTCTAGACTTCAACCCTAGATGCTCCTCCTCCTGCCTGAAAGATTGAGTGGTTTTGTACTGGGAAAATTGCTCCTGGGATTTTTTAGAAGAGGTTGTTTCTCTGTCTTCCATGCCAATTTGAATAGCAAATAAGTTAGCCACGTTTTCCATTCTGCTAGACGTTTGTGTAGAGGGAGGAAATTTGACCCATTGTTTCAACGCAATCTTTGTGTTTTTTAATTTTTGTTCAAAGACGAAATTGGTAGAGCCAGCGACATATATTGACCAAGCCTAGGAAACGATGTCCAAAAAGCCGCATCTTACAATCCACAATGGACTGAACCTGAACGGTATTGGACCAAGTTCTTCTTCTTTCTCAAACTGCAGAGAGACAGGATGATGATCGGATGTGAGCTTAGGAAGAATTTTTTATGAGATTATGGTTTTTCCATCCATCAGCATTCTATGAACAAGGAATCGGTCCAACCTAGCAGAGATACTAGCGTTGTCCACTCTGTGATTGGACCACATGAATCTCCCAATTTTTGGTTTTAAATCTGTTAAATCCCAGGAACAGATCAATTCTTCAACAAAATCTTGCATAAAATATTTTCCACAATGCCCTCCTTTTTTCTCATTCGGGGCTAGAGTAATATTTAGATCACTAGCTATTATAATATTGACGGGGGGATTGGACTCTAGGAATTCAAAAATCGTTCTCCATCAATCTTGCTTTTCTGAGTAATTAACAGGAACATAGAGATTAAAGAGGGCATAAGAAGTCTAACTGGAGAGATGGAAGAGCTCTAAAAATATCCAATGCTATGTGACAAATCAATTTGTTAACTGGAATTTCTCAGCACTCCAAAGAGTAGCTAAACCACCACAGGATCCTCTAGCACTAACAGCTTTTCCAGTGGTTAGTTTCCATTTATTTTTACTAAGGAGAAGAAGGGCTTCCTCCTCGATCTTTGTCTCTTGGAGAAGTAGGATTTCAGAAGGAACCACTTTCATTAAATCTTTTACTGCTTCAACTTTGAGAGGATTCCCCAATCCCCTACAATTCCAAGAGGTTACTTGCATTACTTACCCAAGTGAGAGGGAGTATTAACTCCCTTTCGAGGCCTAGTTCTCTTATTCCTCCCGTAGGACATTTCGAGAGTAGACTGACTTCCTTGCACCTTTAGCCTCTCAGCCTCTTCTTCGTGAATCTCCTTCTTTGACTTCCTGCCTTTTTTGGAATGCTACTCAAAGGTGTCATCTTCAGAAGATCTAGAACTGACAGGTTGCTTCTTCATTGTAATATTTGCATAAGGAGGAGAGCTGGAACGAATGGGAGAGTGAGAGGGACCTCCTTCCCCATGAATCGTAGAAGGAGGAGGGCTAGCACAAATGGGAAGAGAAAGGACACCTTCTCCAGGAGGAGAAAGGCCAACTTGTTCCCGAGATGCTGATATGACTTCAGAATCCAACTCATGCTCTTCGGATTTTTGCACTTCACCTTCTTCAAGGAAATCATTAGGTGGAGAAAACACTACAAATGGATTTGAAGGAGCTTTAGGTAAGCCATCAACCTGAGATTTCCCAGCATCACCATTCACAGATTTTCCTTTACCTTTCTTCCTAGGCCCTTGATTGGAGTTTCCTGCTTTTTTTACTTGGGTCCATTGATCATGTTTCACTATTGCATTTTCCTCCTCTGATTTTTTTTGCAGTTCCGGCAAAAATGACCATAACCATGGTAGAATCCGCATTTGAAATGAATTTGTTCATAGTCCAGCTCCTATATATGAGACCATTCTCCTACTGTCAACTTTATTGCCTCGGTCAAGCCCATCTCCAGGTCAACTTCGACACATATTCTAGCACAAGCATATTGATCTTTCCTATCAGCTCTATCAATGTATTTACCAAGCTTGTTCCCTATCGTTTCAAGGGATTCAGAGCTCCAACAGTGCAAAGGAAGGTGCAGGAGACGAACCCAAACAGGGACAGCAGACGGGACGTCTTGAGAGGGATCAAAGTCAGGAGTCCACTTGTTCAAGTAGAGTCCCTAAGGACCCATGAAATAAGGACCATTACGAAAGATCAGATCTCTATCCTCTGCAGCATCAAAAACAAAAACATAGTAACCTCTTCCAATGAAATGACTTCGGATATCCTCAGAAACTAATGGCCGCTAGTTCCTCTGCACCTAGCCATCGATGGCCTTTGGAGAAGGCAAAAGTCTGGTAAATTGACCAATGAGACCACGCTCAGCCAGATTTAATGTCGAACGGTAGGTCCGGTCAACAGGAAACTCCACCGAAGGGATGTCTACTTTCTTGACAAATTTTTAAGGACCCCCTTTCCTCTTGCCACAGGAAGCTATCAATATCTTGAAGGCTTCAAGGTCAAGAGGAAGAGGAGGAATCTCACCAGAATTCATACGATCTGATCCCAAAGTAGGCTGCAAGCCAACCTGCTAGAAATTACAATGCCGGCAAACTCCCAGGAGCCAAGCCGAGCCAAACCAAACAAAAACCTCCACGAAGGCTGCACAACCAGCAACCCTGCAAAGGAAGCAGAACAAGTTCAAGAACGAACCACCGTCTGCAAACTGCGATCCACCCTACCAAAACCTCCGAGGAGAGACTTCAGCGCACTCGAGAACTACAGCCACCTTCGACCCACTCCAAAATCTCCAGTAGAGGAAGAGAAATGGCACCTTCCAACCAAACCAAGCGAACCAGAACGACCAAGAAGAGCCTCATGTCCTTCATAAATTTGATTGCGTTCTTGGAGCCTTTTTTCCAACTTCTTGAAACCCTAATATCTTCCAATGTTTTTTACCTTTTAACTTGTTAATATTTTGTAATTTTTTAACTTTAAACTTTTTTTAAAATGTGTTTTGCATTATTTTAAAAAATTTTAAATGTCGAATATTTTGTATTATTTTTCTAACTAATTAAAATGCTTAATAGTGTATTATTTTAATTATTTATTTTTAACTAATTTTTTAATTTTTTATATTTCATTTTATTGTTTAATATTTTTTATTTTTAAATTTTAAATTGGTTTTTTATTTGTTTTATTTTTAATGTTTTGGTGATACTTTTAATTTGTTTTAGTTTTTAGAAATTTTTATTGTTTTTTTAAATATATATAATTTTGAGTTTAAATAGTTTTTTTTATATTATTTTTAAAGTAATTTTTTTAAATCAATATATTTTTAGGTTTGGTTCTGAAATGCTATTGGTAGCATTTTTTTTCGATTTGGGGTTGATTTTGGCATTTTCATTACAACGATCATAGTTGTTAAAGTCGTGGTTTGAAAATAGTCGTAATTTCAACTTCGAAAATAAAATGGAGGTGTCATTGTAGAACCTTTTTTTTTTTGGGTTGTTTTAGGGTTTTTATTGCAGCGATGTTGGTTATTAAAGCCAAGTTTTCAAACAATACATAATTATAGCCCCGAAAAAAAGGTGCTACTCATAGCACCACTTTATATGGTTCTAATTGCAATGCCACTGGTCGACCACCAATCGGGCTTAAAAAAGCTTGTATTTTTATAATGATAATAAAATTGTTTCTACCGGTAGCAACAATTTTCAATTTGATGGTTGTTTCAGTGTTTTTGATGCAAAAATCTAAATTTTTATGGCTAGAATTATCATTGAATATAAAGTTATCTTCAAGTTGTATAATGTGTTAATCTTAGTTCATCTGTTGTGTATATACAATCATACGCACCCCCAAACTTGGGATGAAAACATACATTTCATTCAATATGCTTATAACAAAACCTAGAATAGTTCCATCAAACATAGTCTTTTCCAAAGCTATGTTGGTTTCCATCCATCCTTGTTGATGTCTCATTCTTACAAGTTTCGACGTCCTTTGCTCGTCATATTGCTAAAGAACAAGATAAGGCCACCACCTTGATCAGCTTAATTTAGCACATCAGCAAACAAGTGCCATGTATCTTGCAATGCCAACAACATAAGTACAAATAAAGACACAATGTACATAGAGGGCCTCACTCTTGCCAAGTAGGTTACCAAGTTTGGTTACAACTATAGAAGGAAAAGTATAAGGGTCCTCATCGAAAGATCAAGACTCTTCGATATGGTTCTTACTCCATTGTCAAAGCATCGAGTAATAATGCTTTCCAACTTGGTCTAATGCTTTATTTTGGAATGCATCCAATCTTCAATGTTGATCTAGAACAGCCCCAATGTCCACCAATGTTTCAATCATAACCTTAAGTTTCAATGCCTTGGTTCCATAACACATTAATCAATTTATTATTCAACAGCTCAAGAGCACTCAACATGAAAACAATCCTCTAGTCATTGTTCAAGCCAAGAAATGTCTACAACAAGCTAACTCCCACACCCTTGAATATTTGAATGTTCAATTTCGTCAATTACGCCTTAAAACAACAGAGTCCATTTCTTTCCAAGGGTAGAAAGAATGATCAACATCGATCTTCCCAAACCAAGATGCACCAACTTAGATACATGGCAGTACTAAACCTTTGGTTAGGTAAAGAGGCATTTGGGCTTCAGAATACCAACCAATATCAATGCAAAGTTGAATAAATTTAATTGCAAGCCATTATAACAAAATCTCCCCACTATAAATATTAGGCCATTGAGGCTAAAGGACGTTGGATGATTTTGGAGCATTAAGTAATATTATACTCGAGCAAGATGTTATCCCCAATCAAGACCTTGTAAATTTCATAGCAACTAATTCAAAGAGAACTTTTGTATTTATATTGTTGGAGCATTATGTGTTTCCTTAAATTTGTCAAAAGCATACCATAAGTTGTTTAGTTCCTCGAAAATTTATCCTTTGACATTTAGGCGATCAAATGAATGGTGATTTAGTTCCTTGTGTGGGGGAACAAGTTTGCAAGTTACGAGAAGAAATGAAGTGGAGACAAAGATTGTAGATAAAAACAACTCATTATAAAATTACGAGAGTTGGTGATGCTATCATTGTTTACTAATAGTTGTCAATAATTGGTTATGTTATCATCATATTTGAGAAGGCTGCCAATACAATTAAAATACACAAGGGAGATATAAGCTTTGTAATATTTAGGTAGAAAGCTTTATACCTCATTTAATAAATATTGTTGTAGATAGGTTATGAGAATATAATTCCATAATGGAAAAAACAAGGATCCACAAGGAAGTGTAATGCAATATCGTTGATGCTTCAAAGCAGGGGCGATTTTTAATGAGGTTTATTTCAACCTGTAAGGATCTAATAATTTTTTTCTACAAAGTGTAGGTAAATGATGTACCTAGATGTTGCGTATGGCATAGTAATTTCCATATAAGTTTATTGTATCCTCATAAAACACAATGTGGCAACTTTATCCCCAAATTTTTAGTTTAGTGTTATAGATTAGGCAAGATTATATATTTATTATAAATAAAAAAAACAAAAAGTAGAAAAAAACCATAACTGTAACAGATAACACTACCAATGGAATAAACCTTAAAAATTACAAGACAATAGTATTATAATATATAACACTACCAATGAAGTAAACCTTGAAAATTACAAGACAATGGCATTGTTAAAGACCAATTAGGACCAAACAAAATGTTCGACTCTTTGAAAGAAATGTTAGAGACCAATTAGGACCGAACGAAATGTTTGACTCTTGGAAAGAAAAAAACAATATATAACTATGCATTGAAATTTTAAAATAAACAAAACACTCTTTCTCTTTTATTATAGACAATTAAATTTATTTAAATAATAACAAAAAGATGATTCTCTATATATAATAATGAAATGAGCATTACCAACTTTTCAAATATATTTATAATGCTATATAACTTTAATAATAATGAAAAACATACTTTTTCTAATTATGAAAATAGGTTAATAGTTATATATATTTAGAGGTATTTAGAGGTGAAGCATTTGAATGCTGCTTCCTTAATTAAATAACATAAAGCATAAAGAAGGATCCGATTTCTTGAGGTGTAAATTTTTTTTTATCTTAAATTTTGTATACATCAAGAAAAAACGTTCTTTTAATTAGATAAACCGACATGAATTTTTTAGTTACCTTTTACCTAAGTTACCAAGAAACTTGGGTACAGGTACGAGGACGAAGACACAAACACCATTTTTGAAAAAAAATACTTAGGTACGTCGAGAGTACTGTGTGTATATATATATATATA
>LPNX010812915.1:66411-90855 GCA_001517045.1 Pseudotsuga menziesii
TATAGTCACATCAAACATGCATATAGATTTCTTCATAAATTATGAATCATGCTTCATAATTATAAATTCGATGATTATTTGAACAATGAAGATTCATATTGAAAATTTGAAACATAAAATTTGATAAATCATGGACTCAGTAGATATCAATTAGAAGACTGGAAGTTACATAAAATTTGATAAATCATTGTACCAAGCAGTTGTAACAAAGAATCAAACTTAGACATGAAAGTACACTTGAAATATTATTTTAAACACCTATTTGTACTGCTGTTACAGGCAATAAAAAATTGAAAATTGTCAAATATATTCCTGCGTTGATGTGAGTGTATTTCTCAATGTTAAATACATACGTATATTTTTTATGTGCACATTTGGAAGTCAAATTATGTTCCATGAGTGCTGAACACAAAACCATAAAAACATTCATTGTAAATCAATGTAAAATCAATCTACTAGCTTTGTAGTCGGCCGTACCCCCGGAGTACCCAAACATGGGGTTCAAAGTACCCAAACACGGGGTACATCATACCATTTTGCCTATTAAGTACCCATTTTTTTATAATGGAGTCTCGGGTAAGTGGACCCAGTATGAGGTACGATAGAGTACGACAAGAGACATACCCTATGAGTACCCAAGTACCCGGTATGGGTACATGTACCCTACCCCTAGGTACAGGTACGCTGGCAACTTAGCCTTTACTTTTAATAACTTACGAGCCAACATGATATTTTTAATTACTTTTTTATTTTAAGATGTTATGTGAAATAACATAGCATGACATCATTCTCCTACTAAACTATAAACACCTAGCTACTCTAAATACAATAATAGATTTCTTTATGTTTATATGATGTTTCACTTCACACACTCACATCGATCAAACCAATTATATAAAAATCATAATGAACTCACCCCTTTGTCTTCATTCTTAGTGAACAAATTTTATCACGAATAACTGTGTTTATAATAAACCAATTATATAAATATCATAATGAACTCACCCCTTTGTCTTCATTCTTAGTGAATGAATTTTATCACGAATAACTGTGTTTATAATATGCAATTTTTGTGTACTTTTCAATCAATATTAACATATACTTTTAGACCTATATTGAGCTCTGATTGTCTGATTGTGATTTTGTAGACCATAGACTCATTCTGACGAGTTATAGATAAAATACCATTTTTATATTAAGAATTACACATTCCTCCAAAGATATTTTGGAAAGACAGAATATATAGGCTCGCTCTTTATAATGCCGAAGTTAACTTTCCAATCTGTGCAACTGTATAGCACTTGGTTACTTTGCAATCTTGCATAAGTACGGCACTTCCACCAAGTTAACTGGCGCCAAAGCTTGGAAACAGCAAACATATTGTACAGATGATATACAAAAGAATTCTAAAAGCATTTAGAAATCTGGAAGAGGCAGAAAAGGAGAAAATATGAAAATAGATTCCAAACACGAGATCGGTGTATTTCTTTTCTTGTGCGGGAGAAAAAGATCAAGGGGAAATTTCTCTGATAGTTTATCGAATAAGTTTAATGCCATTTAAGTCATCGCAGATTGAATTCTCAATTGATGACTTCTTCTGAACCCACCCACATTCCATGGAAAAAGCTATCAGAAAGTGCTGCTTCTGCCGACTCATACAAAAGTAACCGTTTCCTGAAGGCCTGTAGGGTTCGTTTATCTTTGGGAGAACATCTCTGCCGCACTCAAAAAACTACGTCTTAGTACATACATACCAATTGCACAAATTGACCTTCAACACTACTCAAAATCATAGCATACTATGTAATATGTAACATGTAATATATATATATATATATATCAGATGAGGATAAACTCACAAATGCTTTCTTCGTGAGGAGAGTATCTGCTAGATAGTGTAACCATAAGGTATTGGTTTTAGGATATCTGCCAACAACCATTGTAAAAGCAGACAACAAAAATCTTTCAGCAACTTTGAAAATCAATAGTCCAATTTAACCAACTCCTTTGCTTCTTTTTTTTGGCGTACCTTCCTTCCCAGTTTCCCTGAGTTACGTTCAACATTCTTCGATACGTTTCGGCCTGAAATTCAAAGGAATGTTGTTTTGTGTTACTCAATGAAAACATATCTATGAACGCAAATAAAGAACAAGATTGCCAATATTATCTTACAAAAGAGTCTCACTTCAGTCACATTAATAGAACAATAATATTCCCTGTGAATTAAAACGCCCGCACAGAGGCATATATATAAAAGCTGCGGTTTAATTGATGAGTTTTGGGACAATGTGCACGAGGTCATGTGATTGACTGTAATAATACCTGAGTGTCACGCTTCGGGCCTTCAAATAAAGCAGGATCTGCAGATAAATCCAGAAATAGAACCTGATTACCTGTGTTCGAGCATTACAACAAGCATTCAGTTTACTCTTATTTAAATTCTTCTCTCCGTGCATCTGATTATTTTAATTTTGAAATAAATTAATTGAGACAGCTTGACGGAGAGGAGCATACACCCAGTTATTACAATTTGTGCATGTAAAAACCTCACATTAAAATGAGATTAACATCGATATCCTCAAAAGAAAAGCAATACATTGCTGTCAAAAATATAGTTAGACACATGCGCGAGACAAATTGCAAATAAATCAACATCAGAGTAAGCCTTTGCAATTTTCTCAGTTGGTTTAAAATATAACCGTACTTAATTTATGTATCGGTGCGGAAATGTCCCATATCCTTCTCCATCAACATAAACAACAAATTGAATTGGGGAAATATTAATGGTCATGCTTCCTGCAAAATTCCTCATTTGGTTTAAACAATATTCATACTAAATTTATGTATCGTCGGGGAAATGTCCCATAGTCAACATAAAACAACAAATTAAATTGGGCAAATATTAATGGCCATGCCTGCTACTCAAAATTTGATTGCTTACACATGGTGCAAAGTAGCCAACGACAAATTAATATAGCACTATCTATATTTTTTTAAGCAAGGGGCATTGTTATCGTCTGGAACTTTTTATCATTTAAGCTTCCATAAAGAACATCAATAATGCGTTCTCTCATATCTTGAACTCGACCAAGGGAAACAACAATACTTACAGTATCAAATTACTAGGTACTTCCAGTGAAAGACTTCAATCATCTCCACTTCCCACACAACATAAATGACGCAAAAATAACACTCAAGACACTCCATTGATAATTGAAGTCCACTACTCGATGCTTTTCTTCATGTGTAGTGCTTATCTCCAATATTTGTTGCTGCACAACTAGTGAAGTGATATTTTTCAGGCAAATGGGATAGCTCATTCCTATCCTTTTTTCTTATTTAAAATGGTTTATAGCAGTTTGCACGTCTTGCAGCTTTATCCAATAGTTCTTTGTACTGGATTGCGCTACCACTACCACCTAGAGTGAACCAAACAGGTGATATCGGCCTGTGATTCCAATCAAGACAAATCTATCCCCTCCATTGGACTGGATTATCAGCCACAACCTACTTCATATTTCCCAAAATTTCTTCTTGTCGGACCTCAGAGTTTTCAACTCAAGTGCAACTAACGGTCAACAATCGATATCATTTCCCATAGCATTCTTCATTTCAAATTATCAATAGCTTGTAAATTGCGCTAAATGACTGACTAGTAACAATGTTTGACACAACATGAAGATTGTGCAAGGAACTCGTAGTGATGCGAATCAACTAGGGAACTTCAAATTATTGTGACCTTATAATTTTTTATGCTGCTGCCAGCTCCCTATCTCTGAGTGCACAGCAAGACAATTGGAAACATACAGAAAAATACACTATCCATTGAAATTAACAAATTTCAAAAGCAACTTCACAGAACCTTTTTCCATTGGCAAAAACTCATAACCTTCGCAAGAGGTAAACAGTGCCAACCACAAAAATGCATTTCAGTTAATACTCTAGAGTCGATATCAATACCATCGCATGCTTTAAGCACTTGTATCCAACTTCAAATTCTTATAGCAAAATAAACCAGGCAAATCCAAATGTCAACAACAATAGATAGCCAACCTCAAACAAAGGGATTCATCTCTACTCTCAACCTGTTCTTGGCTCTGTTATTTCAAATCTGCAAGCTTGTTATGCAACCAACTCCAAGAAATAGCATAAAAAGACCAGAAATAGACAATAAGAGAGTAATCCACACCTTAACAATGAATAACATAGATAAATACATTTTCCTCTTCGAGGGAGGAACCTCCTTACTCAATGCACTGAGTACACAAGACGAGATAAGATACTACGATGACTAAAATGAGAATATCTCCTTCCTATATATAGGAGACAAAGGTGTACAATAACAACTAATAGACCCACTAAAGAGACCTCCTGAAAGCATCCTCTAGCAATCACTAAATTGTCAATCACTGTCATTCCAGGGTCCCAAATCAATCTGAGAATTACAGAGGTCAAAATGCATCCACCGCTACCCTACGTAGTATCGACACAAGGAGCATCCTGTGGACACCCAAGTAACGCCATTAGTAAACACTGTATCCACCCCTCATAAGGTCTCCCAATTGGATCCCAATGCAAACTTGTGCATATTTCATCCCAAATATCCGAAGGCTCTTGTGGGACTATACCCTTGGCTAGGAATGTCTTCTCAAGAATCGCCCACTCAATAGGATACCAACTCTTAATATCTCTCCAATCCAACCCTCGAAAAAGACGTCGTCCATAAGCACCATCACAAGGAATAATCTTACCAACCTGACATTCTGCCCTTTTGATTTCAACTGGAATGCTTATATACTGCTACCCAATTTCTCGATCCTGGCCAACCTGTAAAAACCATCCGACATTATGCAAATGTGGACTCAAGCTAACGCAAGCCTTGTCTATGTACTCTTGAAGAAGACTGTTTTAAAATGCAATAGTATGTTTCTTATGCTGCCCCATCAAGTAATCCAACTGCTCTTCAATACTAGAAAGCCTCACCGCTGACTCGACACATACAACTCGAAGAGCTGTAAGCTCAACATCTCCTTGTAATATGGTGTTCCGAAGTATCTTGGTCCTCTCTTTCATTGCTAGAATGCTTTCTTTAACACGTTAAATCTTCTTTCGGTGACTATCATCTGGAAGCTCTATCTTATGACTGTATAAACTCTCCCTAACCTCCATGTGTGACTACTCAATGTCTCGACTACTGTGGTCATTGCCTTGTACCTCATGTATTTCGCCTGTCATAACTGTCTGGGACCCTGCTATAGGTGATGAAGAGTGTAGCAACTCCAACTCATCACACGGGTTGTCCACAATCCGACTAGTGAATGTGCTTGTGTCACTAGACTCACAAGATGGCTCTAATGCTATCTCTTCATGCACATCCTCATCATGTACTGCTATCCTCTAAAACTCTGAAATAAATGCATCTACACTACCTGTGTGCTTGAGTTGTGCCAGCTCTCTAAAGTGTACCTCAGGGACCTTCCGATCAAACCGCTCAATGAGCCTTTGTGTAAAATCTCGGTACGATGCGATGGTATTGTGACCCAGTGTCACTAACCCGTGGTACCACCGCTCATGTGCTTCTCCATCCAAATGCAAAGTAGCCAATTTAATGGCATCTGTCTCAATCATGGGGTTGAGCTGGAAGTATGTATCCAAATTCTGCACCCAATTCCAGGCTAGGCCACCCCAGGTGCCCTCAAATGTAGGGATAGTCAGTTTCCCTACGGTGCGTTGTAACTCATAGTTCTGGGTGGAAGGCCTATTGTAAGCTCTAGGTTCGTTCTTACTTTCAAAGTGGCAGAAGTTAGTGAAGGCCATGGTTGAATGGAAGTCATCTCCTAAAGCTCTATACTCTCTCACATACGCACTCATGGATTCTTCTGGTTCTACTTGTGCTAGAGGCACTGCAGCTCGACAATCCAAAAATTGAGGCATGGTAGGTCGGGAAGGGTTGGTGTATTAATGGGGATGGCTCTGCATGTTGGTATGTAAGTGCTCCCTACTACTGCTAGTGGATACCCTATCACTATTCGGAAATAAGGGACTGTGTGGGGTGGGCCCATGTTTCTCTATCATTTGCCTAAAGGTACTCATCCTTTCTTTTTGCCCAGTAGTGAGTTCTTTTATGACTGATATGAGACTGTTGAAAGCTTTTTTATCATCCTCGGCCATTGTTTTGTTGCCCTTTCCAAACTCATACTCTTTGTCCCTCAACTCTGTCCTCTAACTCCTTTTCTCCTCTATCACTATCTCTACACCTTTGTCTCCGGTAAGTAATGTTGTATGGGTCTTCTGAATTCATTTATAATTTTGCATGCCCACAACTAGCAAGGAAAATAGCTCTGATACCACTGTAATCTCCCAAATACTAATATTCTCTAATATTCTATTGTAGTGTTGACTCTTACACTCAGTCTTATACAAAAATACGAAATAACGGTGCATACAAAATTGCCCTAAAATGTAGCTAAATTAGGGCTAGGGTTTGCAGAGAGAAATTAACGCTTACCACTAATATCTTGGCCGATAATGACTCTAGAGATAGTTGCATGCATAAAGATTCGGATAGGTGGGCTAGTAGTGCTACTTTCCTCTAGTGTTACCGCCCCACAAAACTGTAAGCACCCTCTAGACTAAAGATGATGTTTTTGTAGGAGGAAAGGTCAGATCAGGCTAAAACTTTGTGGGCTTATCCGCCTGATGATGCCGGAGAGATAGACTGTCACATGCAAAAGTTTGGCAACCTATAAGTGCCCTAGCGAATTGTTTTGTGGTTTTGCTGCTCACACCCCCCAAGCTCTCTGTTTGTTGATAGTTGCTCCAGATGAGCAAACTGATGGTTGATAATCACTGTATGCCGTAGGATAGGCCTGCTGAGAAAGAGGAAGCTGACATGCGGAGGAAAGACTGGGTTTTGTGGTCCCAACGAATTCTTCTGTGGCTTCCCGGTACTTTCGGTTGCAAAACGTGGATCTGCCAATAATCTTTCGGAATGTGCTGGATCTCTAAATACTTAAGTATATGATGAGTGTTGTGGATAAACCTGGATGATCTATCCCAATAAGAGACTAGGGCAGATATCTCACTGTCGAACCCTCGCTAGCTGAAGATGTGCATCTATTAAATATGACTAATATTTTAAATTGCATCTATTGTTTATGTTCGTGATTCAAAGTTATAATGGAAGATGTGCAGGTATTATAAATTTAGAATTTATCAATGTAAAATTCAAATACTCAAATGATAAATGATTCATGAATCAATGATGAAATGACAACCGTGTTTACAATGATGAATTTATTATTTTATATTCATTCTTTACTTTTAAATTTTAGTATGTAAATGATGATGGAATGAGAAATTTATATGTTAATATGTTGGAATTTATATAAATTATATATTTTTAGTAATTTTAAAGACCTCGACATTCCCCTATCCCCTAAATTTTCTGAAATTTGGGGGTAATCTCCACAGGTGCCCAATGTGTGTTTCCCTGCTCCTACATCCCGGAAATTTGGTGGAACACTAGATTTTCCATAGGCTAGATTGTTTGATATCCCAACTTACTTGTGTATACTCCAACTATTTTATTTCCAACCAAAATCAGTCTATCAAATTCATCTCGAAGTCTTATGTTGTAACCAGTGTTCCACCAAGTTTCCGGGACGGGGGGGGCGTGGGAGCGGGGAAACGCACATTGGGGACGTGTAGAGACACCCGAAAATTTTGGGGTATTTTGGGGGACGGGGGGGCGGCAAGGCATCAAGGTCCCTAACATAGGGGGGTTGGTCTCTAAATTTAAAAAAATTAATAATAATAAAAATATGAATCCCAACATATAAACATACCAATTCTTCATCCCATCACGATTTGCATACTAGCATGCTTATGTTCCCGAAGAGTTTAGTGTAATTTAATGTAATTGTTATAGCCAAGCATATCATATCAATGTTTGTTTCTTTTTATTTGTTTCTATTTCGTTTTAAAATGACCATTTAGTGTAAAAGCCTAAAATTTAAGATGTACCATTTCTTTTTTAAGTAAAAAAATTAAAAAATCAAGCGCAGTCGAGGTCTATAGGAGCCCCCCATTTTCAGGAGGGGGCGTGTGGGAGCCCCCCAATTCGGGAAACTCCTAGACCTACGTTTCCCCAAGTTTCACAGAAAGGGGGGCGCTGGGAAACGTTTCCCATGGAGCCCCCGAGCCCCCGGGGCGTGGGAAGCGTAGGGGGCGAGCCCCCGACCCTGGGAGGCGCATCCCCGTGGAACACTGGTTGTAACACTCCACCACATATTTCATTAGTGCTAGGGGGCATACACCTAGGTTATAGAGTAGCCATAGGACACGCTCGTGATGGCCACATGAGTGGGTCCTATCCCTAACAATAGTATTAGATTATGTAGGTTCTTGTTAAAAATATTATAGTAAGGACACAAGGATTCATAAAGATGTAAGAATATAACATAACAAATTAAAACAATTTAATTGTTAATTAGATTAGAGAGGGAATTATTAGAGAAAATAATAATAATAAATAATAAAATAATTCAATTATGAGTTCTTATCTAATTAGAGGAATTTTCCAGGGGGATTTTGCATGTGGACATGCGTCCAATTAAAGGAAGCTTGTAAAAGCAAAGGGGGAACATTTGGAGGTTGGGGGGAGAATTTTGAATGATGATGATTTGGCTGGCTTGATATTGTTGAGTGAGGGCTCAAGGGCTCTTAGTCTATGACTAAATTGGTTAGGAGGAGAATGGTCCCCCACCTGTAGTTTTCTAAATTGTGGTTGTTGTTGGACAACCTGCTTGCTTTACGGTATAATTGTAAGTCAAAACTATTGGTCACATGTACTTCTTTCTACTTATTATGTTGGTTATTTGCTTATTGTTGCATAATTTTATGTGAAAATTAGCCTTGATTTATATTACTTAAATCTTAAGAGATAAAATTGATTTGTGATAACTATTTTGCTATTGTTACTGTTCTAGTTAGAATTTTCGTTGTGCATCTAATAAAGGAGATGTTTTATTCCGACACATGAAAACTTCCCCCCTTAGTAAACAACTTAGGTCCATACAGGTGTGGGATCTATTTAACTCTGCCAGATAAGAGTTTCAAATTGTTGCCCAGTCGTCATTTAGACAAGGACCTGTATATACTTTTAGTCATGCCTCCAAACACTAGTAGCTTCCACATGAACAAACCGATTCAGATTTGACAAAACTTGATCTCGAAAGAATCATCACTAAGTCAAAAGGAAGAAAGATATGTGAGCCACACCCATCACCACATCCACCCCAACTCTAATAAAAACTCCATCACACACCTTCCATGCTAAGTGCCTTCTAACGACAAGAAAGGCCCTGGAGAGTGCTTTCCAATGATCTGAGCAGTTCTTTACCTTTTTATCATCTCTCTGTATCCATCCTAGCAATGACTCGAAAGCAATATACTTGTTGAAAATCAGATTTTTCAAAAGCTTTACTTTATGATCATATTCCAAAGATTTTAGCTATCAACGCCATACTAAAATGATGAGTGTTCTTGATTACCCATCCTCCTCCTTTAGGTTTTGCTAAAAGCCTCCAATTTGTCGAGTGAGTACCTTCCTTCCCTTCCTTCCCTTGCCATAAGAAGTCAAAATATAGTTTTTTATCTTTACCATAACCCCCTTAAGGATGTGAGCCAATGAATGGCCATAGAATGGAATCGTTTCAACAACTGATTTTACCAATGTCAATCTCCCTCCCAACGACAGCCAACCCAGGCTACCAATCCATCAAAGCTCCCAAGCTAAAACTTTGAGCTCTCACCAAACCAAATCCCAAGCTCTTACATATTGAGCTACTTCAAACTCTCAATTGTTGAGCTACTCAAAGTTGGCTTCAAAAAATATTGAATGCTTCCTTCATAACCCTTGAACCACTTGTAGTTTGTTGATTATAGTTTACCATGTTAACTAGGTCTACATCCTCACTAGTTGATCATAGTTTACCACGTCAACCGGCTCCACATCATCACTAATCATCGACAAAATGTAAAATCTAACTAACATCTTACTAGTTTTATGCATTAGTCTTTGCGTTGTGGCCCCTTTTCCCTTTGTTAAATACTACAAACGACTAATGGAAATTAACAAAATAGTAAAACTGAATTCACATCTGTTTAGGTGAAACAAGCTACAACCTGAGTATGGAAGCTATTGCATCAATTTTTCGATGTTAAATTACATTGATAATGCTTTTGGTTAGCCAATCATCACCTATGATAAACTTTGTCTAAATTTAAGTTAACACATTTTCACATATATATTCCTCACGGCTTGAGTGTCCCCTTGCTACCATATTTGCTTTTCAAGTCCATTCAACTTCTTTAAATGCTCTTGAATTTTCTCATCATCTACCGGTGTTGAAGCATCAAAAGATTTTATTTTCTTTTGCACCATCTTTACTTATCTCAATCAATAACTACAATTTTTCTGCTACAAATTCTCTAGCAAGATGTTTGATTGCTTGCAAACCAGTTTGTTTGCAGTTCATTCTTGGAAAAACAATCTAGACTTCTGTTTCGTCCATCTCCTACTAGAATGCAATGAAAGAGGGAGGTCTTCCTCATGACCTACTATCCAAATGTCAACATTACTTCTGAACATGTCAACTAGTTCAAGTTTCATGAACACTTGATGCAATTGTAGCTTCCTTTGTCTTCAATGACCAAAGCAAAGTGTTGACAACATTCCTTTTACATTCTTGACAATAATAGGCAAAAGTAGCTTACAAGTAAAAATTATCTTAGTAAAAATCAAGTCCATCTATAACTCGTGTGTTTTACTTCTCTTTTGCTCAAACAAATACAATGGACAGTTACTCTTCCTCAAACTCCTCACTAGAGCCTACATTTTAAATGTCTCTCGTATCTCCTTACCTTGGCAACATAACATCAACAAACATCAGTGCTTTCCATAAAAGTTTTCTGCTTTGAAGTTTTTGAAGTTCCCACACTCGCACTTGTTGTGCCCTCTAGTCTTCGGAAGACTTCATCCTAAACCTTCACAAAGATTGCTTGTCTAATCTTGAGGTGTTTATGTTGCTTGGCTGGTATTAAGAAACCAATTGGCTATCTATCAAGAGAGTTGGACAATCAACAGCATTACTCCAAAGTATCTTCGAGGAAAGGTCACCATGCAAGTTCTTCAATTATGCATACCCAATATGTTATTTCACTATAGGGCAATTAATGCAAACTCAAAATTCCACGTCAACCTTGAGTTTTCATGAATCTATTCCCTGTGAGCTTTCAACCTTCGTGTTGAATCTGAAATATTAAATTACAGCAACAATTACTTCACTTCTCTTGAACCAAATACATAAGGCAACCCAAGAAAATAAATACCAAACAATTGTACTTCAATGGGACAAATTTCCAACCATTTGGGCACACTTGCCCAGAATATAACAGATCTAAAAATAGCTTATAACAGCAAATTTATTACAGCAGCAAATCTACCCCTTTAACTCCTATATGTTTGTTAAATCACTTCAAAAAATCTCCTCGATTTTATGTCGTATCAGGCATGCACAACCAGCACTAGAAACTACTCAATCATCAAAATAAATTAAGTTGACAATCAGATCTGCGAGCACACAGTTTGGACAGCTGGAATACCTCATATATATAGATAACTGAAGTACAAGTGCATACCAACAGCTTAATATTGACAATACACACTGGTACAAGTCAAGCTCTCCTAACCCTAGCTAAAACATCCACCAAAATAGCTCACCGAGGCCATCAACAAGTGGGAATACTTGCATGGAAAGCTAGTATAACAAGCCCCGAATCAAAATGGGATTCATTTTTATGCATTTGGTTGATCGTTCTGCTTATCTCCTCTACTAGAAACTCTACCTGATTATACATCAAAATCTTTACCAATGTTGATTAATCTATCCATATGGATTTGATTCTTGGTAGCTCAAATCATTTATCTATATTCACTTTTATGGTTATTCACCCTAATTGCAAATACAAGCCTCACTTTTCGTTCAAGTTGAATGTCTCTCTTTTAGAGCCCAAAGAATGCCAGCAAGATGTAGGGCTTTGGCATTTGTGAAGGGCTGTGAGATGGTTGCTAAGACCAAGAAAAGTAAAGAAAAACATGTTTGGAATCAACTTTGCCAAGCATGACAATGGGTGGAAGTGAACCCTTTTAATTCAATACATCAACAACTAGCTAATAGTTGAGATTGCGGCTCTAAGTATTTGAAGATTAAAGGCCAAGAAAAGCTAGGATAAGGGCATGTGTGCAATGAATGGTAAATGGGGATGCACCTTCTAAATTTTATTTCCAACACCTAAAGTGAAGCAGAAATACCAACAAATAACCTTAAAGAAAATGAGGTCGAAATCCAACAAAGTTTTCCAAAGCATTTCCAAGCAAATCTTAACTTCAATAGACTAAAATCATTTGCATAGTGCTTCTATGTAGCTTGTTAAACAACTTGTCCCACAAAAGATAGAAACATGTAAGAGGGTTTATCTTTCTAGAGAACTAGAGTTGGACAAATCGGAGGTGGTTATGAAAGAGCTCAGGAATGAAAAATCTCAAAGCCTTAATTGTCTCTCAATGGAATTTTACCAGACGATGTGGGGCACAGTTAGTCCTACAGATCTGAAGGTGTTTATAATCAATCAACAGTGGCAACATTGGGGAGCTTGTAGATGTAGGTATTATAATCAAGTTTACCATTAAAGGTGTTAAAAAAGCAATTGCCATCCATTTACTCCCCTAGATGATTCTTACAAAATCCTAGCAAAAGCATTGGTAGCAAGGATTATGTGGTAGGTTTCCCCAATCTATAAATTATCATGGATATTCCATTGCACAGTTCCTCACGATAGAATCTAAAATGCTACTACAATTTACAATCATCCTCTACTTTGTAGAAATTAGTTATGAATTAAATATAATATTAGAAGAATACCACTTTAAGAGAATAGATACAATAGTATAGACACCTCACTATTAACAAATTGAACACAAGATGTACCCTAGAGAAACCCAATTTGGGAAAACTCTAGCAATAAATAAGGATTGTGCCTTCCTTTTTATTCTCTAATTTTCAATGCAACATATAAATAAGGATAATCTAGTTTTCCAAAGGGACACATCCCACAGAATTTGGGGCACGCCCCCCGTGTCTCGCAAGCCCTTGGGATAAGGGGATGCCAAGCAAAACATTTCACCACCACCCCCCAACCCCGATTTTGTGAAACTCAACAAAACACACAACAAAATGTTTCACCATGCGCAAGACACATTTCACAAAGTAAGGGGCTTTTGAGTGCCCCTTCCTAAAAAGCAAGACCACTGGGAATCCTCCCCTATTTTTCTCCCAAAAAAAACCTGAAACTTATATATATCTATATTTATGTGTGTGTATCAAAAACAAAATAAAACTAAACCTAGAAAACAAAAAAAACAAAAAACTAAATAAAACTAAACCTAATTTCATTTTACGCATCATGCAACAAATAGGTGTAGAGGACCAGTCCATGGAATTGTGTTCTTGATGCTCATTTGTTGCTGATTTCTTTCAGCAACTTTTATTTTTGGTGTATATTGTCCACTGTAAATTTTCAATTGAGATTTTGACTCTAGATACCAATCTCCTCAAACAAAGTCCTTGACTTGTCACTCTTTACTATTTTTAAGTAATTTTAATTTACTATTTGGACTTCAGTATCTACTGTTTAGTATTTAATTTTAGTGTTTACATTTTACTTAGTGTCAATTGGGTGTAAGCTCACGTGGTTGGAAGGAATGATTGTTACCCTCCCCATCCAAGATCAATTCCTGCAAGTGACATGTTGAGCTCTTAATGAGTATATTGTTGTATTGGCCTTGAGCCCTGAAGTATCTGGTTTACCCTAGGTACCATCCTTGAAATGAGGGGAAGTAGTTGATCAGTTTTCTCAAAATATGTATTGCATTTACTTAATACTATTTTAAATTATGAATTTGATTTAGTGTATTTCATCTATGATTTTCTTATAAGTTATAAACAACAAAAGATCTGCATGTATCATTGATTCAACTTGAAATTCATATATAATAAATCATAATAACAATAGTAATTGATGAATCATGTTCGTATCATTTCATTATTTAAAAATTTGTATTTAGTATTTACCTTGCACAATGATGAATTTACATGGGATGCAAAATTGTTATGTTGGGATTTTTATTTTATTTTTAATCTTACGGACAACAACTTGTGCTAGGGACCCCAAACCCCCCTATACCCCATGAAATTCCCTAAAATTTGGGCGTGTCTCCAGACATCCCTCATGTGTTTTTCCTCACTCATTATTGTATCCTCTTGTGCCAAATTTGACTGTCATTATTGTATCCTCTTCTGCCAAATTTGACCTAAATTCATTCCACACAACAAACCAAAGAGAATATGTTATATTGAGATTAGCAATTTCTAGAGAATGCATATTTGGAAAAGCTTCCATGAATCCCTCATCAACTCTCTATCATTCGTAAGTGGGAGTCTAAGTCTACCAAGCATGTCTTTAGAGCATTTCGGATTAAAAGCATACGTTGCGATATGGAAAGGATAACTTGGTTTTATGCAACCTCTTGTGAAGAGTAGCATTGATCTTATGATAATAAACACTAGGATCATTAGGCCCTTTGATTACATTCCTAGTTCCATCTATCATGTTATCCATTGTGCCACAAACTTCCCTTGAAAAGAGGAATCGTTATCTAAAAATGTAATGGCCATCACTATAGGTGGCATAAAGACCATCAAAAATAATGTTCATCCTAGCTTTGCATATCAAGCATGTATTCTTGAATTATTTTGCCCTTTTTTGATCCACTCCATTTATCCCAATCATTAGAAATAATTGTGTTGCATATTGCTTCTTTACATTGAGGCATACCTTGTCTTTGGTGGTTTTCGAAACTCTAACCATGTCCTTGACCTAAATATGTCAAAAGATAAATGGTGATTGTAAACATGCATTAGTACAAACCTACACTAGATACTTCTTTCAAAAATCTAATCGATATTCCCCATGTATGCCATACACTTGTTGCCCTGCTTTGGGAAAGGTGTGTTAAATATGCCATTCCCTCTTCAATGGATCCTTAAAAGTCAACACAATAGAACAAACCCATTAGATTTGCAACAAAAGACTTGTTCATGACTTATGTTTAGAAATGCAATAAAAGACGTGTTCATGACTTATATTCATAGTTTGTTCATTAATAGCCCAATTAAACAAACGTGAAGCTACAAATATGAACATGTATAAATGCATGAGCGATAAACAACAGAGATCCAAGCATGCATGCATCATCACCACAACAAATCATGGATTCATTCACATTACACTTACAAATATTTATCTTTGATAAAATCTACACAAAAGTTTGCCTTCATGAGGTTTTCCACCTGGTCATAGACTCTCATCTCACATAGCCACCCTCAAAGTTGAGGATCTTAATGTGACTAGGGCATCTCTCTCATCTAAAACCCCAAGAAAACCACTGGGCAAAACAAGCAACTATCAACATCTCAAAATCTTGCTCCTTGACCAAGATCAAGGAACAACTACACAAGCCAAAGAAACTTCTCGGGTCCAACCAAGTCAATCCAAAAGCATAGAGCATTCGCCACCAAATCAATCCAAAAGCAACCTTTCTTGCACACAATATCGAGTACTTTGTGTTCGCCCCAACTAGATTAGAGCTACAAGTTTTCTTTGGTTGTTGTTGATCAATAGAGATCAAAACTAGTGCATATTGCATAAGCAAAGTCCCTTGCTAATATCCCTCATCATTCATCCTCCAAATATGCAAGATCCAACAACTTAAAAACAATGTTCCACCAAGTTTATAGCACATGGGAGCACAAGATAGGGGAGACACACATGGGGAATGTGTGAAGACCACCCCAAAATTTTAGGAAAATTCATGAGGGACAAGGGGATGTCAAGGTCCCTAACACAGGCGAGATCATTCCAAGATTATTAAAAATATATAAATCCCAACATATTAACATAACAATGCCTCATCCCATCACCATTTAAATACTAAATACTAAATTCATCATTGTGTAATGTAAACATGATCCTTGATATGATTTACCATATTTCAATATTTGAATTTCACATATTGGGATCTTATTCATCAATAGCACCCTATGGCCCCCTCCTCTAGGCCATAGCCCTTGCCTCTACCTCGAATCTCAAAGTTGATCCTCCAAGGACATTAGTCAACACCCTACATTGTTGATGAAACCTCCTAATCCAAGCTTTAAAATAAGGTAGAAAAAACAAAAAAGCTTCGCATGCTTGATAAATGATTTTGCTTGAATGAAGCATACATTTTTATTAAACTCATGATCAGAGTTCAACAATGAACACCACCGACATCAAAGTACATAGAGGGGTTGATGTGCCTGATTAAATGCCAATCCCATACCCTCATACATGATCGAATCCAGTGGAAATATTGCAATATTGAAATCTTGAATACTGTTAAGCCTTTTGAATTTTGAATGGGATCTAAAATTCTATTTTTTGCATATCAAGTTCGATGAGGTTGGAACCACTCAAACATCTTGAAATAATTCATGGTATTGTTAAAAATTTAAGTAAAAGGATTGAAAATGAAATATAACTCAACAATTTAAGTAGAATGTCCCTTTTACTTTAAGAATTCAATATTCTCAGTTAATGTTAGATAACTTGACATACTAGGGTCTAAAATCAAACATACTTAATCATAAATAAGGTTTTATATATCAGTGGGTTCTTTTGTTTATTACAAAAAAAAAATCAAAAATAAGGAGGGGGTGTCTAGGCGTTTCACTTTTCGAAAGGGGGCACCCAAACGTCCCCCTTTTTGCGAAACATCTTGCCATATGTTTCCCCACATTTCCCCAAATTCGGGATGTGTAGAAACATTTCCCCAGGCGGCCCCGCATCCCAAGGATGCAGGGATCCAAGCGGCACACCCTCAACCTTGGGGGACGCGTCCTTGTGTAACACTGCTTAAAACCAAAGCTAAAGTCTAAATCTTTCTCTCCAAGTATGAGAGATCTCAAACCCCCCTGTGTGGAAACAATGAAAGTGACCAAAACCCATTATACCATGGCCTTCATGGTCTTCTTGAATTATCTCTTCCATAATTGTATCTTTGGTCCTGGGGGCTTCAGGTTCTTCAGTTTCTTCGATGTGGAATTGTCTTGACTTGTTGTAAGTTGAGTCTTCATCAAAAGTCACATCTTGGCTATTCTCAATCTTCTTGAATCCTGGGAAGTATATTTTGCATAGTTGCAAGGGTACCGCTCCGAAGATTTTGGCAACCCGTACCCGACGTTTCCCCGCTCTTGGGAGCTTGGGAGATGGTACGAAACGTCCCCTTGTTTATGGGAGCTTCTTTGGGAACTTAGGAGCTTTTCGAGAGCTTTTTGGGAACTTGCTTTTGCCGCTCCCATTTTATTGGGAGCTTCTACAAGCTCCTGACCATGCGGAGGCCAAAATCATAAGAAAAATGTTGAAAATCAATTGAATGATTGAAGTTTATTGTGTCAAGAAATCACCAATAATAAAAAAAATTCAATTGAATCTATCAATAATGCCATTTTTTTATTTTCAAGGTTATATAAATAAAGAGGGCCCACACCTCTTAAATGTTTAGATCCATTCACACTCAAAATATATGTTGCAAGTGTACTTAAGTGAATACAAATGGATCTTTTACAATACTAAGATATTGAACAACTTTAATTCATATCTCAAATGATTATAGCTAGCTTACGTTATTCATACTGATTGATATAGCAAATTAGGATCATAAACCATATCAAACTCAAGATACCAAAAAAAATGAATGTTTGTTAGTTGAACTTACAACAATCAAGTCCATTCACATTAAAATTAAGTAGTAGTTACCATAGAAAAATCCAAAGGCACCCAAAGACTAAGCACTCTTAGGAGCAATAATATAGATGGAGTTGGAACAAGGAATTAGAAAAATATTGAATCTTATGATTTATGATGCTATTGGTGCTTCGTACACATATATGCAACTTGCCTTTACAAACTTGTACAATGAGATTTGTATAATGTGGACCAAGAGTGAGCAAATTTAAAAAGAATGAATTTCATGACACTACTAGAGGATTAAGAGGATAAAATAGTTTAAGTGCTCAACTCCCTCTTAATCCCATATTCTCTACATAGGTCTTTGAACTCTTTTGAAGTGAATTCACCGCCATTGTCTAATCGTAAAGTCTTGATCTTCCTTTCAGTACGATACTCTACAAATGTTTTGAATTCTTTGAACTTACTGAAAACTTCAGCTTTTTTTTCAAGAAATAAATCCAGGTTTTACAAAAATAATCATCTATAAAAGAAACATAGTATGCATACCTGCTTAAGGAGTTGGATGACATGGGGTCGCATACATGTGAGTGGTTTATCTCCAAAATTTATTTTGCCTTGATTTCACTGCTAAAAAATGGTTTCTTTACATTCTTCGTTTGCGCACATCCTTTGCAAATGCTCTCATGTTTTGCTTGCATCTCGGGTAGACCTGATACTGTTTTGCTTGCATCTCGGGTAGACCTAATACTGCTTTACTTGCAATTGGGAGTGCTCTATAGTGTACATGTACAAGCCTTCGTGCCATAGTTCTCTTCATTCCATAGATTCATGAACCAAGACTTGTTCTGGTTGTCCCTTCAACTTCTAGAGGACTCCCTCTTGCTCTCCAATTATTGTTACATCATCTATTATCTTGCCTCTTGGCCACGTGAATACTTGGCCATCAATAAATGCAACATGTAACCCTTTCGCATCTAAAGCTTAAATGCATAGTTGCACGGCTACCGCTCTCAAGATTTTGGCAACTCGTACCCGACGTTTCCCCACTCCTGAGAGATTGGGAGCTGGTACAAAACGTCCCCTTTTTGTTGGGAGCTTTTCGGGAGATTTTTGGAACCTTGCTTTTGCCGCTTCATTTTTATTAGGAGCTTGTAGAAGCTCCCTGTCTAAAGCTCCCAAACAGACAGGGAGCTTCTACAAGCTCCCAACCATGTGGAGGCCAAAATCATAAGAAAAGTGTTGAAAATCAATTGAATGATTGAAGTTATTGTATCAAGAAATCACCTATACTAAAAAATTCAATTGAATCTATCAATAATGCCATTTTTTAATTTTCAAAGTTATATAAATAAAGAGGGCCCACACCTCTTAAATGTTTAGATCCATTCACACTCAAAATAAATGCTACAAGTGAACTTAAATGAATACAAATGGATCTTTTACAATACTAAGATATTGAACAACTTTAATTCATATCTCAAATGATTATAACTAGCTTACATCATTCATACTGACTGACATAGCACTTTAGGATCATAAACCTTATCAAACTCAAGATACCAAAAAATTTGAAAGTTTGTTAATTGAACTTAAAACAATCAAGTTCATTCACATTAGAAGTAGTAGTTACCATAAAAAAAATACAAAGGCACCCAAAGACTAAGCACTCGTAGGAGCAATAATATAGATGGAGATGGAACAAGGAATTAGAAAAATATTGAATCTTATGATTTATGAAGCTATCGGTGCTTTGTACACATATATGCAACCTGCCTTTACAAGTTCGTACAATGAGATTTGTATAATGCAGACCTAAAGGAGTGAGCAAATTTAAAAAGAATGAATTTCATGACACTACTAGAGGATTAAGAGGATAAAATAGTTTAAGCTATGAAATTAATCAATTACATTTTTTTAAATATATTTTAAACAATTAATATATATTATTGGCGCTCTCAACCCTACGTTTCCTACAAATTTGAGCGAAGCTTCTAGCCGTATTAGATACTCGTGTCTACGTACCCAACGTACCCACGTTCCAGAAATTTGTCCAACATAGCTTAAATGGAGAGAAGACTTTTCTTCAAACTTGGTACGTTGAGGACATCCTTCATCTTCATTGATTTACCTGAATCCAACTTATAAGTGGCTTCTCCACTCCCTTTTATGGGATACTGGTAGTCATCTCTGAGTTTCACCTTGTGAGATGACTCATGTTCTGATAGGTTGATAAAAGATTCTTTGTACCTTGTCATGTGCTTGCAAGCTCCACTATCTACAAGCCAATAGTTGTTTCCATAGGTGACGGTAACTGAAAGAGCTGAGATCAAAACATATTCTTCATCACTTGAAGGATCTTCTATTGTTCTTTTGTTTGTTGGTTCATCATCTTCAGTAGTGTGAGCATGATGCCTCTTCTTGTTTGTCCTTCTCGATCCTTTGTTTCTTGAACAATCTTTTGCAAAAAGCCCTCTTTCATCACATGTGAAGCATCTAAAATTTCAATGGTCCCTTTCTTATCTATAGTTCTTATGAAATCTTTTGGGCCTTCTGTGAGGTTGATCCTCCCTCTTGCTTTGATCTTGTTATCCACTAATTTTGCACTTAGTTGGATCTGAGGAGCCACCGGTTGACAGACATGTTCAGTGTCGGATTCCAGTGTATCAGTTGATCTGTCTTAATGTCTAGCCAATATTGGCTAATCACTTTTTTATTTGAATAATTTTGACCATGGCCCCGTGGGGTTTGTAATAAAATGTGCTAGTAGGATATTTTTGAGTGGTTCGGTCTCCTGGGACGTACAATCTCAAATAGGGTATTCCAGGGAGTTTTTTGCCACTGACAATTATGCTTTGCCTTTAGCCGAGTATAATTGATGAGGTTTTCTCCCGCTTCCTCCAAAGCTGGAATGCCCGATGTTTAATTCTGGGCCTTGAGGGGTTATTAGAGTCCAACTGAGTGTTACAAGCCTACTGAACATTATTTAGATAGATCATGGTCATGTCCTAAGTCATCTGAACACATAAAAAAATTTCGAAAAAATCTTTTTCGAACAGTGAAAAATTATTATTTTTATTTTTTAAATTTTTAATTACTTTTCCTAAGTTTTTTGGTTAACTTTTTCCATAAATTAAATGGAAAAAACTCGTTCGTGGTAAATAAGTCATTCGGGCTCTGAATTCAGTGATTGAAGGCTCTAACCTTAAGCCAAACCAGTCAAAACCAACTTTTAGATCAACAATCAGACACATAATGCCTTTTTACTCAAAAAAGTCAGTTTTGAGTAAAAAAATGAATTTTTATTAAAAATGATTATTTTGGAGAAAATTAAAACTCTCCAAATTAATCCAAATTCAGTGAAGTAAAAGGCTAAATGACATCTCATGGAGCACTTATGATGATTGGAGTTATTATAACTCAGCTTCAGTCATCATTAAGAGAGCAATTAATTTATTATCAGTTAGCAGACATGTCATCTCCAGCTAAAGATGAGATGGAGAGCACTCATTGGTCTGGTGATTTGATCGAGATGAAGACTGAAGCTTGCACCATCAGTGGGCTTCCCAAACCTAGCTCAGGCTCCTGCCAAACCTAAAGGATGGGCTTACCTACATCTAGACGCCTCCTTAAGCTATTCGCGCCCCTCTCTCCCCATGAGGGCATCATCACACGTGTGGCCTCATCCTTGGACTGTTTTCAGTGCACAGGTTTGGAGTGGGGGTGCCTTGCCTGGGTGGAGGCCTCCCCTCACTCCCAGTTCTTCGGTCTAGGTCTGGGCTCTTTGTTAGGTGACTAAGCTGGTTAGGGTTGGTTTTTTGGTTTTAGGGTTTTAGCACTCTCTCATTTGTTAAATAGAACCTCTTTCAGCTCTATTGGGATGGGGAATTTGTGCAAGTACACTCTGGAAAAATTTGTAATATCTTTTGAATTTGAATAAAGCAAGAAGACTTTGGAGGTCCATGTGGGAGTTATTTGTGTGACATGCTTCACCTTGTTCAAGGTTATACCATTCTTAGTTCATTTCTTTTGATTCTTAAGTATATGATCTTGTGATTAGAAGGCTAACAATCTAGCACAATATTATTTGATCTATGCTTTTCTCTTATGTTTTGTGGCTTTCAGGTATTCTCCCAAACACAAGAGCTCTTGTTTGGTTTATGCATTCATTCTACAGGTGCCTAAGGGAGTCTTCTACTTTAAGAAATCAAGAAACGAAGGGCTTGCTTGCCTCATCCATCAAACCACAAACTTCAAAAAATCTATTGGTTACATTGGTTACTACAAAGCGGATCTACATTTTTACAAGTTTTATCCTATCGATTTGCTTTCCAAGTAGTGCAAGTATTTTCAATTTATTTACACTTCTAGATCTTACATTATGATTGGCTAAAGTAGATCAAAGATTCATACTTTGATCTACTTGTTGGGTTTAGATCTACTGTTTTCAAATCTTTAACTTTTACTAGATCTAAGATCCTAGTCTCATTTCAAGTTTGTAAATCCATGTTTCTTTTTTGCCTTGGAAAACGTGCACGAGTTTTCTCGAAAAACGTGCAAATTTTCTGTTTTTTACGCTTGCTGGTTTTCTGTATTTTAAAAATCAGAAATTTTTTCAAAAAAATTTTAAAATTTTTATTTTTTTAATTGTTTTGACTTTTTCTCGAAAAACGTGCAATTTTGTACTTGTTGTTTTCTACTGATTTTCTGCAATTTTCTGCTATTTTCCAAAACAAGTGCTCCACCAAACAATGTTGCTAAACACTAAAGCATCGGAACGCATAAAAGCTATGTATAAAGGATGCAAAAGTATAAATGTTTTAAAAATAGTCAGTGGTCAAGGGGTTGAGCACTCATTCTTTGTATAATGTAAGGCTCATATGCCCTCCACAGGGGCAGCAGGGAGAGGCAAACCCGCTGGGGCTATGGACTACTCGCTAGCAATGGGTCTAGGCCTTAGTCATTTACTGGAGCCCATAAGGCTTTCCAGAGCACCTGCTCTTGTAAGCTGACTACTATCTTATGTGAAATGTGAAATGTATTGATAAAAGGTTAATGGTCAAAGGATGAGCACTCATTCTTTTTATAGTGTTCGGCTCATTTGCCCCCACAAGGCAACAAGGTGAGACTAGCCTGCAAAGGCTGTGTCTTTGTCAGTACTGGAACCAGAAGGCTTCCAAGGCACCTGCCTTTGAAGGTTGATCTATGTTGCAAATAAGTGCAAAGAGAAACTTGCTAGAGTCTGAAGGAAACAATCCCAAGTACTTTATTCATTTGTGAGACACCTCCATCCCTTATTGATATATGTCATGTATATGTCACTTTGGTTGAATGTATTGGTTGTCATTCATAGAGATCACAAAGTCAAAGTCAGTCAAAAGTCGTTACCCTTTGCCTTATTCTTTGTTTCCCATTGTCACCCAGCAGTAGCACATTATTTACCCTTTGTAAGTATGGCATGAACAAGCGGACATCCAAAAGGTTCCAAGATTCTTTAGAAGCACAGGTATATCTTCTTCTTATAATTATTGTCACCATGATTATGAATAACTTGACTTAGGATTGGTTTTGACGTACACCATTGGAGCATTTCTTACCCTTGATGCTTACAGAATCATATGGATACAGTATCTCACTTTCAGTTTGGGTACTTTGACCTAGTCAACCCAGTTTGACCAAGTCAAGCATGATTCTCAAGGAAGTGACTCAAAAAACAACATGATCTATATTTGTTCCAAAATTGCCCAGGACCAATACTGCGGTTTCAGTTTTGGGAGTTTGGCCCCAGATCTCTTGATCAGTGATTATTATCACTCTATTATTAACCAAATCATCACATTTATTACAGATGGCAGTATGTTGGGTCCTCTTAGACCAGTGCAATGTTCCAAGGGGTATAAGTAGTCACTTATACCATTCTTTTGTGTCTCCAGATCATCCGAAGCAGTCAGTTTACCCCAGTTCTCACCCTGGGCAGAGTTATGGTGATTCTATCATTTTCCAGAGGTTGTACCAACAAAAATGAACTAGGAATTTCACTGAAAAAAATCGATTTGGCCTCCTAGGTCAAGGAAATGGCTTGGAATTTTGGCAGACAGTGTGTCTCAGCATCCCGGACAGTCCTTCAACAGTTGTCCGAATTATTTTATTTTGGCTCAGCTAATGAGGAAAGCCCCCCAAGGGGCACCCCGTCTACTTGGCTAATGATGTATTGTATTGTTATTGTTGAAATCAGCATCAGTAGGCATTCTCCAAGATCTGAGGTCATAAGTGACCACCCTGAAGCTAGCCAGGAAGACTTGGAGATTAACCAATTCTGTGAGTCATGGCAAAAGTCAAGGTGAACATACAAGCCTTGTGAGCCAAGACAAAAGTCAGAACGAAAGTGATAATGCCTTCGTAAGTCTTGTGAGGTCATGGCAAAAGTCAAGGCTAATGAACAAGCCTTGTGAGCCATACCAAAAGTCAAGTCGGTAAGTCTTGTGAGGTCATAGCAAAAGTCAAGGCGAACGAACAAGCCTTGTGAGCTACGCC